>JAQGAY010001178.1:0-16085 GCA_034698085.1 Polydesmus angustus | reverse complement strand
AAAATGGCGGGAATCGAGCAAAATCGCCGGGGACGTTCCATTAATGCTGGAATGGGGTAAAAACGGCAGGAATGGAACAAAATGTGCGGGGGCGTTTCAGAAATGCCTGGGAAAAGGTACAAATGGTGGGAATGGGGTTTAAACGGCGGGAATCAAGCAAAATAGCCAGGGAAATTCCATAAATGCTGGGAAGGGAGTAACAATGGCGGGAATAGCTCAAAATAGCCGGGGACGTTTCATAAATGCTGGGAATGTGGTAAAAATGGTGGGAATGGGGTAAAAACGACGGGATTCAAGCAAAATAGCCAGGGACGTTCCATAAATGCTGGGAATGGGGTAAAAACGGCAGGAGTTTAACAAAATGTGCGGGGACGTTTCATAAATGCTGGGAATGACGTATAAATAGCGGGAATAGGCTTAAAAAAAGCAGAAAATGGAAAAAATGGGCAGGGGGCAATGGGGATAGTTTATAGAGGTTGGAATTGGAAAAAATACATGTATTGTTCACAAAGACAGGAAATGAGTTGGGGAAACAAACGATAAGAGTAATTTTATGTAAAATGTAGCAGTCCTAACATGAGTAAGCCCCCTCCCGTAGCAAAGCACGGGTACTTTAGCTAGTAATAATTAAAATCGTTAAAAAATAAATATAGCCAAGTGATTTTAGTCGAGTGTTTTCACTTTAGTGAGTGAGAATCCTGCTTTGTGCGTGAATAAGAGGCCAGCCAGGCCCATTCCCACTAAGTAGGACCCAAGGTGGTAAATGGCGGGCCGATATACGGTGATAACAAACAGGTTTTCCTCCTTAACGTATGGCATCCATTCTCTGATTGAAAAATAACAATAACAAATTATTATAATATAGTGTGTTCGTTATAGGACGCTAGTTTTGAAATAAGAATAAATCAGTCGAATTTTAATGAAAATGAACTATTTTTTTTTCATTTAGATTAATTAACACCTCCCATTTAATAATAAAAAACAAATTTTAAAATTTGACCTCTACAACTGAGTCGGCACGTGATAATTCACTTACAAGAAATTCTAATAAAACTCTCACTGCTGCATGCACTGCTTAAATCTGACAGCATTGTTTAAAAATTTTGTTAAACTTTTAGAACAATTATCAATAATAAAAAAAATAGTTTTTTTTTTGGAATATTACCTCTACAACTGAGTCGGCACGTGTAAAAAAAGCTCACTTTGATGCCTAAAGCTGTTGCGGAATCTACCGCTAGATGCTGTGCCGGCATCTACCATATAGGATTAATGCAAATTTCCTCGAGCGCATTAACACGTGCCGACTCAGTTGTAGAGGTCATATTCTAAAAATTGTTTTTTATTATTAAATGGGAGGTGCTAATTAATGTAAATATGAAAAAAATAATTCTTTTTTATTAAAATTCGACTGATTTTTTCTTATTTCAAAACTAGCGTCATCCAACGAACACCCTATTATAATAAGTTTCCCTTAATAACATAATTAAAAACACCTGGAATCGTTTCCTCGGGGATAAAGTGGAAATAATACGGATTTCCAGGCTAACCAGGACCAACTGCCAATCAACAAAGCACTTCCGCCTAAAATACTAAACGAGTATTTTTTGTTAATTAGAGGAACTATTATAATTAAACTGAGTAGGTGCAATTGCATGGTGGCTGAGAGGAACCACCAAACGGTAAAACATTCGTTGTCGTGGTAGTAGTTGTTGAGTAAGAACACTTTGGACCACCAATTAGGGGAACACTTTCGGTCCATGAAGTTCCAGAAAGGACCGGAAGAGGCGTGGGGTTTGATGGCTCCATAAGCCACCAGGACAATGGTCAGTGGGATTAGCAACATTCTATAGCAGAAGTCATCAACGAGTAAATAATTTTTATTATTTACATACACTTTCAATTATTACGAGGGTTATCCAAAAAGTAAGTTTCCCTCATCAAGAAAAATCAAAATAATAATGATAAAATTACGAACAATATTTATTTACTTTTGTGCACTATTTTTCTCCATACACTGTAATTTTTACCTTTTTCTGACCATTTTTGGTACCTAAACAACAGCTTTTTGACAACCACTTCGTAAAAATCTTCCGCCAGTTTTTGCTGATCAATTACTTTTTTCAATTTTAATAAATTAAAAAAAAAATTAAAATAAACTAATAAAAAAAAAATTGATGTACAAATTAAAAACAATTTGATTAATAATGTTGAAAAAAAAAATAGTGACAAAAAATTGGTAAAAAATATTAGTATAAAGGAAATGATAAATAAATTTTAAAAAAATGTAAAAAAAAAAAAACTGATGAAAAGAAATTGATCCGCGAAATTTGGAAAAGTGGTCATCAAAAAGCTGTTGTTTAGGTACCAAAAATGCTCAGAAAAAGGTAAAAATTACAGTGTATGGAGAAAAATAGTGCACAAAAGTAAATAAACATTGTTCATAATTTTATCATTATTATTTTGATTTTTCTTGATGAGGGAAACTTACTTTTTGGATAGCCCTCGTATTTCGCTTTGAATCTTCTTAAGCGAAAAGTTAAAAGATTTTCACGTCAAAATAATAATTATTTAATAACTATTCTCTTAACAATAATTTAGGTCACACAGTTTCAAATATACTCACTTGAAATATCTGCGTAGAACGTAGTCGAAAATGAAGCGAATTTTGTACTTCCCTTCCGGCTTCCGTACAACGCCGTGTAAAGTAAGGAAGTCGGTGATGAGGAAGAAGATTTCAATTACAATTCTTTGACAGAAAGGCTGCATGAACCATCGTGACCTTTCTTCTTGTATCTTCAAAGAATTCTCTTTGCAAATCAGAACAATAAATTAAATAAAATAATTTTAATTTAAAAAAAATATATATAAATATATACGAGGTCGAATCAAAAAGTTCATACAATTTTTGAATTTCTCGCGCTACATTTGTCAGATAAATATAATTTTTTGTGGACATGTTAATGAACCTGTTTTTAATTTTTGTCTAAATTTACAGCCATTTTTGACGTGTATTTTTGATTTTTCAGCCACTTAAAAGAGTGGTGGTTATGTATGTTCGGCGATTTTTAAGTTTCACAATAAAAAATAATTTTATTGGGTGCCATTAATGCTTATCTTTTTTTTTTTTCCTTATTTGTTTTTATTTTGTAAAGAAAATGAAAAGTGTAAAGAAATTCAAAAATTGTACGAACTTTTTGATTTGTCCTCGTTTATAAGTTAGACAAAAAGCACCGCACTGGATAGGACAATGAAGAAGGTGTGGAGGAAGATGATCAAGGCCGTGCCCATCACTTTCAGGCCGTTCAATTGGGTGAAAGTGACGTCACTGCTCTCCTTTTCCAATGTAAACAACTTTTTTCCATTCGAATACAAGGAAAAAAGCAGCACAAATCGCTTAAACTCTGTAATTTTTTTTATTTTTATAACTTTTTATTATAGGGTGTTCGTGGAATCAGTCAAATTTTAAAGAAAATGGGTTCTTTTTTTTAAATTTACATTGATCAAATTTAATTTTAAAAAACAACTTCTGGAATATGACCTCCCTTACTGAGTCAGCACGTGTTAACGTGCTCAATGTAATTTCCATTGACCCTAAGGCAGATGTTGGCTAATGGATAAAAAATTTTTCCTGGATAAAAAATATTTCTTTGATAAAAAATATTTCCTTGATAAAAAATATTTCTTTGATAAAAAATATTTCCTTGATAAAAAATTTTTCCTGGATAAAAAATTTTTCCTGGATAAAAAATTTTTCCTGAATAAAAAATTTTTCCTGGATAAAAAATTTTTCCTGGATAAAAAATTTTTCCTAAATAAAAAATTTTTCTAAAATAAAAAATTTTTCCTGGATAAAAAATATTTCTTTGATAAAAAATTTTTCCAGGATAAAAAATATTTCCTTGATAAAAAAAATTTTCCTGTATAAAAAATGAGATGTCGATGAATGTAAATTTAAAAAAATACCGGTAACGTATTTTCGTTAAAATTTGACTGATTTATTTAATTTTGAAAATTAGCTAAGTTCCACAAACATTATAATAATTTATTATTTTTATTATTATTTTTTTACGTTTTATGCGTGTTTTAATTTCCATTTTTGCTCCATTGAGATTCACATTCTTCTCACCTAGAAAACAATATTACAATAATTACAATAATTACAATTTTATTAAACTAAAACTAAATAATTAAAATAATAATAATTAAGAAAGTGCTTGAGTGATATCTGTTAAATAGAGCACAACCACTGTCACGTGTTGTTCCGCTTAACACGTCAATTGAAGTTCCAATCAGAGTTAAAAGCAGCAAAAAACAACCGATTCCACTGCAAAAAAAAAAAAACAATTTAAAAAAAACCCCAAAAAACAAACAAGGAAAAACGGAAGTGTGTGTTACATGGCGATGAATGACGTCATCGTGAGCTCAACGCGGTTGTACTCGCAGTCGATAGAGGGCGCGAGTGAAGCGTCGAACGGGAGCAATGAACTCACCTTATTTACCATGGCTATAATAATAGAAATAATTAAAAAAAGAAAACACGTTACAATTTTTTTAATAATAATAATTGTTTTTTTACCTTTCATGGAATTTGTTAGTAGTTCAAAGTCTTTGTTTTTGCACGAATTAGGAACACAAATTCCAATTAAGGGAATTTCTTGGAAATTTATTGCTCTAGGTAGAAATTCACTCTGCAAGTGAAAAATTTTATTCACTTTTTTTTTTTTTTTTTTAATCAATAACATTGGACCCAACATTAAATTTAATAATAATAATAATTATTCTTATCACTTACCTTTTCCATCATCATTATTTTGATCCAGCAGTGTTGCCCCTCTATTAATCCTTCTTTTATCCCTAGGCACTGTTCGTAACTACCCACCCAACCAAAAATATTTCCACCTAAAATATTTTCTTCCGGTTTTCCCACTGCGTCCAACACTTGCGCGGAAACATTATTTATTAGCACACTTTATAAACACTCACGATAAAACTTACTGTTTAAGGCCCATTCCTCCAGATGAAAGAGGCCCCAAGCCACTTTTGAAAGGTCTTTGTAACAGGAATTACTCTGGTTAAAGAACATAGGTAGGAGCCAAGATACGGTGTTGTCGTTACTTAGGTGTATCTCTGAAGAAACCCCAAGCACAGATAGAGGTCCTAAGAAAAGAAGCATAGTCCTGAAGAAAAGAGTAGGCCTTAAGAAAGGCATTATTGCTTACATGTAAGAGAGAGAGCGAGAGAGTGCCACGTAGAATGTGGCTGCCGCTTATGAATCAGTGCATTAATTACACCGATTGGAATGGAGAGAGAGAGAGAATGAGAGCATTAGTGACGTCATCAATCACACTTGTATCAATATACCCTATTTGGACTTTACTTGCTGACTTTGTATAGGGTGTTCGTTGGATGACGATTGTTTTGAAACGTGAATAAATCGGTAAAATTTTAATGAAAATGAATTATTTTTTTTATATTTACATTAATTACCACCTCCCATTTAAGAATAACAAGAGGGTGTGTGTTTGACACGCACGCCAGAAGTGAAACACAAGTAGTTAGATAATAATTTTAAGGAGAAAATAAATATTATTTAGGCCATTTTTTAAAAAATGGGAGTTTTTGATTCTTGAAGAATTTTTCGATTTATATGTATTTTTTTTATTCATAAGAGGTTTTTTTTAGAATTATAAGGTCTTTTAGTTTTGTAAAAGTTTTTTTTTTAAATTTAAAGAGATTTTTTTCTATTTGTAGGGAATTTTTTAATTTATAGGGATTTATTTAGATTTATAGCGATTTATTTTAAATTTATAAGGATTTTTTTCTCGATTTCTAGGGAATGTTTATATTTATAGGAATTTATTTAGATTTATAAGAATTCGTTTTTTAAAGTTGTATCATTTGAATAATTATGAAAAATGCTTTTCGCGCAAGCGCGAAAAATATTTGTATTCTGATATTTTCTGTCGCACGTTTATGTTTTTGATTTCGCGCAAGCGCGAAAACCAAATTTCTATCGAATTCGTGCACGTGCGTAAACCGAACTTATATTTCGCGCAAGCGCGAAAAAGTGATGAAAAAAAGTGACGGCGGATCATGACGGCGCACGTGCGTTCCATTTTTTGCTTTACCCTGGCTAAAAAAGTGTTTCACTTAAAAAAACAAGTTTTGGAATATGACTTCTACAACTGAGTCGGCACGTGTTAATGCGCTCGAGGAAATTTGAGAAAATTTGCATTAATCTTTTATGGTAGATGCCGGCACGTGCCGAGATGCAGTCGGCAGGTGCGGGCTAGAAGTCCGCAAAGAGTTTTAGCCGTCAAAGTGAGTTAGTGAAATGTTCGCTTTTGACTAAAAAAATAAGTTTTAATTACAATTTTATTGCCTTGTTTTGATTTTAAAAAGAGGATATGTCCAACGACAAACTCGAAAGACTAAACCTGTTTTTGCAAACATTTTTGCTGTTATGACGCAAGTTCTACGCAGTAAAAATTATAATGCATAGGGAGAATTTATCTTTAATAAAAATAAATAAGGTTTGAGATACTACGAAATGACAGTCGTAAAATCGTGACTAATAAAAATATTAATAACTAGAAATTGCGCTGTAAAAGCGTGAACCGAATGCGCAATAAAGCTGATTTCCTTGACCTTTCTCATAATAATAAAAATCATTATTATTTTTTTTTTTTAACACGATATTAACGAAAAAAATATTTAGTTAAAGCAAAGTCGTTGAGTGATCGAGTCGCAGCTATAAAGGGTAAAAACTGTGAATGTAAATAATTATGGCTGCTATCTGCTTTTAATTTATTCTATTCGGCCTACGACCACCATGCCGCTCTTCACTTGGCTCGTGTCCCTCTTTCTGGTCACCGTCAACGGACAAACGGATTACGACGTAAAATATATCCCATTATTTTACGAGGAATACATCAAATACGACGCCATTGAACAAAAAAACAACAACTCGTGTCGCATGACGTACGAAACGCACGACTTGAACCTCATTTGCCCTACGGATATCAGCTGCTACCTCACAACCGACGTTAAAAACAGCTTAATTGACACGTACAAACTTAATAATTCTACTTTAGACCTTCCTTGTAATCTTCCGGATAATAATCAACTTCCGGTTAATAAAACCGAGCAACTGAACGCGGTGCTGGAAATTCTGCGGCTGACTAATAAAACGGTGTGCGAGTTCAGTGCCATCGAAACGTTGGACGTGCGACGCGGAGGGTTGGTCAACATGGGTCAGCTGGGAGGAGCCAAGTGCGATGACCACCTCGAGTGTCCGTATCAGTTGTCCTACCTCAACGTGGAGTTCGTTAAAATTGGACATTTGTTCAATAACTCGTTTTGTCAATTCGAAAGATTGGAATATTTGGGTTTAATCGGTTGCGACATTAGATCCATCGAAATGGACGCTTTTATTTATTTAGTGCGCTTGAAAGAAATTAGTTTGAACCAAAATCAATTAAGTAATTTACCCTTTGACCTGTTCAAAAATAATTTGCAATTGCAAACTGTAACTTTGAATCAAAATAAGTTCGGATTTTACCCTATAAACGCTATTTTACCGGTTAATTCTCTGCGATATCTTTTTATCAATAACAATAATCTAACTTTTGATACCGATTTTATTAGTTTTTCGTCGAGTTTAGAACAATTAACTATCGACAGAAATAATTTACAGAATATAAGTTTAGAATTTTTAAATTTAAAAAAGTTAATACTTTTAGCTATAGATAGGAATAACATAAGCGAGGTGGCTGAAAACGCGTTTTTCGACCTGCATGAAGTGAAAATTCTCAATTTAGGTAGCAACAAAATAAAAAATTTGGGTAAAAATATCTTTAAAAACAATTTAAAATTAGATATTTTACTCTTAGAAAATAATAGCTTAAGTAATTTCCCGCCCATCGCTCATCTGGAGCATTTAAAAGCGCTATTTTTGGCCAACAACAAGTTAAAATTCATTAATAAAACCGATCTAATTAATTGCACTCGATTGTCCGGCGCCGATTTCTCCGGAAACCAATTAACTCACATCGAACGAGGTTCATTTGAAAACGTGGGACAATTGCGTAGCCTGACTTTGGCGCGCAATCGATTGAGCCAATTGTCCGTGGATTTTAAGGACTCCAATATATTAGAAATCAACTTGGACTACAACAATTTCACCGCTTTTTCTTACCAAACATTTCCTCATAGCTTAGTTAGGCTGACCTTGGCCCATAATCAAATTGACACCATCGAGCCCTTCGAGAACAGCGACCTCTACACCACGGAACTAGTCCTCTTGGTTTTAACCGACAATCGCATCCGGACAATCAAGGACCTAAACATACCCGTGAATTTGCAGATCCTGGATTTGAGAAGGAACCGCATTTCCACACTGTGCGAGAAATACTTCATAAAAATCCGACCCATCAGTTACCACGTGTCGCACAACCCTCTGGAATGCACGTGCGAGAATATGTGGATGACCAAACCTCAACCGGTGGACACGCTGAAGTTCGAGGACTTGGATGTCGCTCAGTGTCAACAAACGAATCCCTATAATAAAACTAAAAGCATAGTCCCACTGACGCAGTTAAACGAATTTGACTTTCTATGTCAATCTGACCACTCGGACAGTCATCGCTGCCAGTGTCCTTTATTTGGGAACATCCGGTGCGATTTGCCATGTCCCAGCAATTGTACCTGTTTATCCAACTACGAGCGAACCATTATTTATTTCATGTGCGATTCCCAAAATTTAAAAAATATTCCGCAAAATTTAAAAAACAATAATAGTTATTACTTAAGTGCGCGTACAATTATAATAGACTTAAGTGGGAATTCCATCGCTCACTTAGACAGCATAGACTTTGGTGATTTGACTACTAAACTTATCTTACTAAATTTATATAATTCCAGCGTTAAATCTATACAGAAAAATGCGTTCGATTACTTAACACAACTTAAAATCTTACATTTAGGGAACAATCAACTTAAAGAATTGCCTCCGCAAGTTTTCGATAAATTAACGGAACTTAGACAAATTGAT
Organism: Polydesmus angustus; assembly: GCA_034698085.1. Taxonomy (NCBI): domain Eukaryota; kingdom Metazoa; phylum Arthropoda; class Diplopoda; order Polydesmida; family Polydesmidae; genus Polydesmus; species Polydesmus angustus. The sequence continues at coordinate 7,033 of JAQGAY010001178.1, read as the reverse complement.
TTATCGAACAATTACTTAACTCAATTAGCGGACGACGCGTTTACAGCGCAAATATATTTACTGTATTTGTATTTGCAAAACAATTATTTGCAACGCATCGGAATAAATGAAATTATGAAAATAAGTTCTTTAAGGACTATCGGGCTGGATGCCAACCCTTGGTCATGCGAGTGCACTTTCATCGAACCATTTAGGGCGTTCGTAATTGACCCCTTAAGTGCGGTTAGCAATAAATTAGAATTAAATTGCACTGAAAATGGAGAAGAATTTAATATTTCTAATTTCAACTTAGAAAAATGTTTAACACAACTTAACATAACTATTTTAATCGTGTCTCTCACTTTTGGAGCTCTCTTAGCTTTAAGTATGGCTTTAGTGTTTAAGTGGCGCTACGAGCTGCAAGTGTTAGTGTACGCGCGTTATGGCTTCAGAGTGTTCCATCAGAAACAACCGGAAGAGGAAGTGGAAAGTAAACAATACGACGCTTTCGTGGCTTATAACAGCGCAGACACTGATTTTTTAATTAAGGACTTAATGCCTGGCTTAGAGGCTATTGAGAACCCCTACAGACTATGTATACACGAGAGGGATTTCCCCGCTGGGTCCTATATTCAGGATAGCATAATAGACGCTATAGCTATGAGTTCCAGAACCATAATAGTGTTGAGTGAGAACTTTGTTTCGAGTGGTTGGTGTCGCTACGAGTTCAAGAGTGCGCATATGCAGATGCTGCAGGATAGGTGTCCACGAGTGTTGGTCATCTTAGTGGGAGAAGTCCCGGGGACTTTAGATCCGGAGATGAAACTCTACCTTAAGACCAACACTTATCTTAAGTGGGGAGAGAAGCTGTTCTGGCAGAAGCTGTACTACGCCATGCCCGACAAAAGGGTCACCGCTCCAGCCACCGACATCATGCCCATGAGGGAGCTTTAATCACAAACTTATTTTCCCCCATAATAATTTAGATGGTTAAAAAAAAATTTTTTTTTATTTTTTTTCCGTTACACCCTGTACACCCAAGCAAAGCAAAAGTGAAAGAATAAACATTATTTTAGTTTTTATATAATTTCCGGCTTGTGGATAGTAATGACGTCACTATATTACGCATGATACATACTAGTAAGAATTATTATTAGTTAAATAATTTTTTTTTACATTTTATGATAAAAGAAATTTGTTCAAATTAAAAAAATAAATCTTAATTTGTAAATTAATTACTAACATGATTCTCTTTATAAAAGTTTAAATTTAACTTTTTTGAAGGACTACAATGGCCCAAAATTTCAAAAATAAAATAAATTTATCAAAAAAAAAATTTTAAAAATAAAAATAAAATATTCAAAAAAAATTTTTTTTTTGGCATTTTAAAATAAAAAAAAAGTTTTTCAAATTAAATAATTAAGTCTTAAATCAAGATTTTAAGATGAAAATTTTGAAATTTAATAATAACAATAATGTACAAAAAAAATATTTTTTTAATGATTGGTGTTTATTAATATTATTTTATTTACGAATGAATGACGTCACCAGACGGAGCGAAGGAGAGGGGAGAGGAAAACGAAGCCGCTGAAAGCTGTTCTGTGAGCGCTCACTTGAGTGAGCAACAGTTAGTTCAACGACATTCTCCTCATTTCTTTAGTGGCCTTCACGTCGACTGCATGTTTATCCGCTGGCGGTGGTGAGGAAAATAACTTTCGGGTTCATTTTAATGGTGGAGAAATGTACACGTTTCAGCGCTGAAATTTTAATCGAAGGATACTACGCTTCATTAGAGTGCGCTAATCAGCAAGAATGCGGTGCTCCATACTTTTAATTGGATTACGCGAGTCACACCCTGTACTCGGTTTCAACGTGGCGACCTCACGCAAAACTCAATCGACGCTCAACGTGTCATAACTTGATTATGGGAGGAAGTTTGAACGTTCGTCACGTGTTGTTTTCGTTTTTAAAAGTAATGTTGCGCAATCGACATTATTTTACAGATGTATATCATCTGAATGACGTCAGTGTGGCCTTCCTGGTCCTATGACAGTAAAAGAAAAGAAAATAAAACAAAAATTCAATTTCGACCTTGAAAGGATTTTGCGGTTTGTTTGTTTCGTTATGAAAATTTTTTTGGAAAAATTTTTTTTTTTTTTTAAAAAAAAATTTTTTTTGTAACGAAAAGTTTTAAAACACTATTTTATTTTTTGTTTTTTGAGAAAAAAATTTTTTATTTTGGAAAATTTTTTTTTCGTGAAAAATTTTTTTTGGAGAAAATTTATTTTTGAACGCAATTTTTTTTTTTTTTTTTTTTTTGTTATGGTATAAACATTTTTTTTTTTTTTTGAAGAACAACTCAGCTCTGATAATAGAAAAACTCTAAAAGGTAAACAAACAATTTGGAGAAAATAAATCTTTTCTATTCCTTAATTTCTGTAATAATACTGTTATGCAATTATTTTAACTATTATTATTACATTTTTGTGTTAGTTGTAGTCATGTAGGTCAATTAACCGCACTTAATAATAATTTTTAAGAAAACGTTTTTTTTTTAGAGAGAAAATTTTACCTTGAAATAATAAAATTACCTACGCTTTTTGAAAAAGGGGTGCACCGGCACACCCACCAGTTAGCTACGACCAGGGAAAGGGTGCCCCGGCACACTATTCATTTTTATTCTTGGTAAATTCGAAATTGTTCGTCCTTCCCAATAATTTTCTGATAATTAATTAATAATTGTGCGCAATTTCCTCTGTAGCATTGTGTCACATAATAATTTGATTAATTTTGCTCCTCATTTTTTTTAAATTTAATAATCTTGGTTAGAACCAGGGTAGGGGTGCACAGGCACACTCATCAATTATTTTTATTTCCGATGACGTAAACGCATTCATGCACGATGCTTATTCTCAAATTAGCAGAAGTTATAATATTTTTTAAGTAATTTTAAAGAGAAAAAAAATTATTATTCTTTTGAAGAAAATAAATTGAAAATCAAATTGAAAAAAAAAATCGAATAAAATTTTTTAAATGATTTTTTTTTTATCTATTTTTACAAAATTGTTTTGCAATGAACGACTTTTTTTTAAATAATATAATTGTTTCGTTATTGGTTGTTTGCTTTTGACAGAGTGCGTGATAATAAAAAAAAAAATAATAAAAAAAAAATCAAACAGGTTTTCCTTGGGAATTTCCATCTTCTTATTATTATTTTAGACATCAACGAAACAAGTTGAAGGTTTATACGATGAAACAATTCGTTCGATTGTTCAGTGAAAAACAGTGGAAAAATCTCAAAATTGTAAAAAATTAATTTTATATAATTAAATTTTATAAAAAATCTAATGATTTTGTTCTTCACCGACGATGCTCTTTAATTTTTTAATTACGTTAATTATTTATATCATCGATCGATGTATTTAAAAGTTTTTATCCACGACCTTACTAACAGGTAAGAGCACATTTTCAATCATTTTTATTAGTACGGTATAGTGTGTGCGTAAATATACGAAGCTTTTAAAAAGCAAACAAATCAGTCAAATTTTAATGAAAACGAAATAATTTTTTTATATTTCCATTAATTAACACCTCCGATTTAACGACAAAAAACAATTTTTGGAATATGACCTCTACATCTGAGTCGGCACGCGTAAAAGTGCTCAGGCGCTCACTTTGACGGCTAAAGCTTTTTGCGGACTTCCAACCTGCACTTGCCGACTGCGTCTCGGCACGTGCCGGCATCTACCATATAGGATTAATGCAAAATTTTTCAAATTTCTTTAATCTCATTAATATGTGCCGACTCAGTTGTAGAGGTCATATTCCAAAAATTGTTTTTTTATCATTAAATCGGAGGTGTTGTTGTATGTAAATATTAAAAAATTAATTCATTTTCATTAACATTTGACTTGTTTATTCGCTTTTTAAAAGTGTCGTATATTTACGGACACACTATACATTAGGCCTAAATTTATTAGATTTTTTTTTTAGAAAATTGTAATGAAGGAAGGAAAGAAAAAGAAAATAAAAGTTGTTATTGCAAGAGGTGTTGTATACGTTTCTTAGAATTTTTGTTTGAATATTAAACAGGAAAATACTGATTTTAGCTTTCCTGTTTTTCGTTTTATTTATGACGTTCACTCAGTGCATGAGTTTGATGCTCATTCTTGCGGGTTTATTCGAGACCAATAAGATAATAATCATGTTGTTGTTGCGGTGGATTTTATTTTTCCTTTTCTGTGGAAAAATGAACGCGAACGAAGAATGTGGAACATCCAACGAAGAACTAATCGATTACCCTACAGAGCAAAGTGAATGGAAATTCGAAAAAAATCAGCTGCATTTTCAACTGAAAACTGCTCGACGTATGAATTTAACCAATAAAAGAGATAACGACGTTTTCCACGAAAGAGTTATTATGAGCGAGGAAATTAACTTTCAAGCCCTGCCAATAAATATTGATTCTACTCTTGGAAAAAGTGCGGACGATGCTTGTTTGGAATTACGAAGAGCAAGTGGTCAACTCAACGGCAAATTTGGCCTGTTTCAAGGCACATTTTTACGAGGACTTAACTTGGATTTTCAAATTAATAATTCAAAACTGGGTTATATTCGCTTCAATCAAAGTTGTATTCGGCGAGTAATTAATTCTCATTTAAATTCGCAGCAAAATAATAATTTCATTTTTTCGCTTATAAATGGTTCACACTGCGTGCACTCTGTACGAGCTATTACTTTACCAATTTTCAGTATCAACGTCGAAATGCTCCAAGTAAAAATTTCCGATTTTGAAAATATTATTTTAATTTCTTTGCTTCGATATTATTGCGAAGAATTTCTCTTAAAACAAAATGCCACTACTTTCGCTAACAGATTTTCGATAAAAAATACTTCCAATTCACTCGCTAAATTGCCTTTGCGCTTATTCGCCAAACTTAATTTAAAATATCTGGATCTTTCGAGTAATTTATTAGAAGAAATTGGTGAAAAAGATTTTCCGCATTTCTCATCTTTAACCGCTTTAAATTTAAACAATTGCGGTTTAAAAACGCTCGAAAATGTGCGTTTCGAACGTATTAATAACTTATTGCGTTTAAATTTAAGCAGAAATGGAATTATAAAATTACCTAGTGGAATTATTTTTTTAACCAAACTCGAATATTTAGATCTTAATTCAATTAGTATCGACGGATCTAATTATTTGGAAAACATAGATGTGCTGATAAATTTAACGAATTTAAAATATTTAGACGTTAGTCATGTAGTAATTAATACCACATATTTGGTACCTGCATATTTTTTGTTGAATATGCAAAATTTGGAAATTTTAATTATGCATAATGTAACATTTATGAATTATTATGAAATTTCCGGCGATAATAATAATGAAAATAACATATCTAATTTAATAGATTTAGATTTATCTGAAAGTAGCGAATTGGTTACAATTGTTTTTCAATGGCTAAAATCGAATATTAGCAAAAATTTAACTTTTAGAGATGATTTCTTTTTTAAAAAAAACATTTCTTATAACGAAGAAAATTTAGATTTGAACGCTTTTCTTCGCTTTTTCCCTAATTTAACAGCGCTGAATTTATCCGGAAATAAATTTAATTTTACGTGGAAATTAAATTTAACCAACGATTATTATAGACCGTCGTTTTTTCTAAATTTAAGTAATAATGGAATTTCGGATTGGAACCAAAGTAAAATCATAACAAATGCGGAAAATAAAAAAAAATTAAATTTTACTTTAGATTTATCGCGCAACAAAATGTCAGTTATAAATTCAGCCATGTTAGAAGATTTTTCTATCCCTAAACAATTGTATTTACACGACAATGAATTCGATTGTACGGAATGCGTGGTGGACCCATTTTACCAATATTTGCTACAAAACCAAATCACCAACTACAAATGCGTTTTTCCCACTGAGAAAAAGGGATTATTTATCACCGACTTAAGCCTAAATAACGAATTATGTTTAATACACGTAAAAACTTTTAATTATTTGACAATTGTTTTTCTTCCCATTTTCATTGCCACAACTATTGTTATTGTAATTATCCTGCTCATCAAATACAAGTGGTACGTGCGCTTCTTCTGTTATCTATTTCACAATCGAGTAGGCCTATTTGTTCGAAATGGACAACGCAACGCGAATGAAGAACAGCGATTGACCTTTGACGCTTTCGTGTGTTACTCTTCGGTTGACTCCAATTGGGTGGTCAACCAGCTCATTCCTCACATGGAACAGGAAGTGCCTCAACTCCATCTGTGTATCCACGATAGAGACTTTTTAGCCGGTGGATTCATCATTAATAATATTATAGAGTGCATTGACATAAGTAGAAAAACACTTTGCCTAATCACTAAGAGTTTCACTGCGAGTCAATGGTGTCAATATGAGCTCTACTTGGCTCATAACAAACTCTTTGAAGAGGGAAACGATGGACTTATCCTTATTTTATTAGAAGACTTAGAGGGTGAAAAGGTGCCGCGTACTCTACAACGGCTCATGCGCACTAGGACCTACCTCGTTTGGCCTAACCCTAACAATGAACCCGCCTGTAAGCTGTTCTGGGCCAGGCTGAAACGAAGTATAGGCCTATGCAAGTGCCTTCAATCGCAAGGGCAATTCTTTATCGAAAGTTGACGTGAAATAGTGCTATGCAAAATTTTTTTATTTGTGTGCGTGACTTTTAATTTATAATTGAGTTCAATTTTTTTGAACCTGTGACTCCTTACTAATTTTGGGCTGTGAATTGCAAGCGGAAGATGACTAACCCACTTGCTACTACAGTGTGTCCGTATATATATCCGAAGCTTTTAAAAAGCGAATAAAGAAGTCAAATTTTAATGAAAAATTACCTATGAATTATTTTTTTTTATATTTACATACAACCACACCTCCGATTTAATAATAAAAAACAATTTTTAGAATATGACCTCTATAAGTGAGTCGGCAAGTAATTATGCGCTCAAGGAAATTTGAGAAAATTTGCATTAATCCTATGGTAGATGCCGGCACGTGCCGAGATGCAGTCGGCAG
>JAQGAY010001177.1:0-16092 GCA_034698085.1 Polydesmus angustus | reverse complement strand
GGCCTAATTAAATCCTTCAACGGTTGTGATGGATAAAGTTGATCCCAAAATAACACTTTTAAATTGCATTTGAGCATGGTTGGACACTTAATATACACATTGGTTGCATTTAAACTGCTCAAGTGGCAAGAATTGTCAATTTCTGGTGTGATAAATAATAAATCTATATGTTGGGTAGACACATAAGCTTTGAGCTCCTCATTGGAATCATTTTTATTTTTGCCAGTAATTATGAGCCAAAAGAGAGAGAACAAAAAGTAGCTCCAGATGAATAGCATGATTATCCAGTAAAATAAAAAAATTTTAAATTTTTTTTTTGGTTAAATATAATGTGACTGATGAACACAAATTTTTGTTTTACACTGAATTATGATTTCAAATGTAATTTTAATATTAAAAAATAAATAAGACATCCTGTATGTGTTTTGCATTAGTAGTTCCTTATCTTGATTTAGATTTGTCCAATAGATTCAAAGTGTTTCTCAAGGAAGGAAGTTTCCTATTAATTTTTTGGATTTTAGTTCCTTAATTTAAAAAAATCTCCTTAATAAACAAAGTTACAAATACAACAAAATTTTCAAGGTTTTTTTTTCTTTTTCCATAGAATTATTTTTGCTGCTATCAAAATTATAAAAAATTGTTATTTCCTGGAAATTGTTATTTACCAAAAAAAAGTTTTTCCAGAACTTCATAAATAGCAATGATTATTTTTTCACAAAAAAAAAATGTTTAGGAATTGGTGTCTATTAAGCCTCAAAGTGCTTTTAGTTTCTGAGGGTTTTGCGGTTTTAAATTTTTAACATTTTAGTCCAGGTTATCTCTTCTTAAAAGTTTTATTATTATTCAGTTTTAGATTAAAACATTTAAAAAAAATTTAAATTTTTTTGGTGGTGTACTTAAAACAGGTCTCTAATCTACTGTTTCATATAATTTTGGAATTTAATAACTGAGAACATAAAAGGCAATTCATACAGAACTTGTTAATGTGAAAACAATAAAGCCTAATTACTAACAAAATCAAAAAAAACATTAATTTTATTAATAATTATTAAAACATATACTGTAAAATACAGAACATTAATAATTTCAAAAAAGATCCTTAAAAAAAATCTAATATTGTAAAATCAAACAAATTACATTATATTTAACTATTATTATTTTAAAAAATGCAATTAGTTCCAGTTTGAAAGTTGAAATTTACTCACAAGCCTGAAATTGGAAGGCAGTGAGGTGTAACCCTGGTCTCTGGCATAGCGTAATAAAACTTCTCCCAAAACAATTTCTCTCCCCACTTCAAACAAGTGTTGGTCTTGAGATAAAGCTTCATTTCTGGTTCTAATGTATCCTCAACTTCCCCTAATAGTATCACCAAAATTCTCGGACACTTATCTTTCAAAATCTTCATATGAGCACTCTTGAACTCAAACTGACACCAACCCCTGCGAACAAAATTCTCACTCAAAAGAACTATGATTCTGGAACTGACCTCAATGGCTTCTCTTATACTGTCCTGGATACCAGTCCCAGCTGGGATGTCCCTGTGGTGAATATACAAATGATAGGGCTTCTCAATGTCCTCCAACTTAGGCAAAATATGATGAACCAAGAACTGCTCATCATTACTATTATAAGCCATGAATGCATCGAACTGTTTCCACTCCACATCAACTTCCGCTCGATGGAACATGCGCAGACCATAGCGCACATACACTAACACTTGCAACTCAAAATGCCATTTAAATACCATTAAAACAGAAATAATCAAAACAAACAAAATAATCAGAACTGTGATGATGGTCAGATAGATTTCAGTGGGACAATAATCCATGTAAAAATTTATCATGTTCAACTCTTGACCAGTTTCTTCTTCAGTGCAGTTCAGTTCCAATTTATTGCTTACTGAAAATGCTTTAAAAGACTTGACAAATTCGCACTCGCAGGACCATGGATTCTGCTCCAGGGTAACAATTCTCAAAAATTTTAAGTCTACAATTTGTTTCAGCTCTAATTGCTTTAGGTCATTGTCATTCAAATATAGATATTGTAAGTTCCTCAAAGAGTTAAATGTGTCATCCGCTAGATGTATTAGGTAATTATTTGATAGGCTGAGAATGGCCAATTGTGCCAGTTTATGAAATAGCCCTTTAGGTAAACTTTGTAGTAGATTATAACTTAGGTCCAAAATGCTGAGGTGAATTAGTCCATCCAAAGCCTTATCCTCAATTGATTCAATCTTCGAATTCTGAAGTTTTAGAGCAAATATTTTCTTATTTAAATCAACAAAATTGAATGATCCTAAGTATGAAATAGAATTCATACTGAAATCTAATGTCACATTTAAACAATGGAATGGATCGTTGTAGGGAAGTTGAGTGGGAATTTGTCTAAATTGTTGACGTTCACACATGAAATGAATAAAATTGAACTTAATATCAGTCAAACAGGTACAATTGTAAGGACACAAAAAAGAGGCGCATAATTTTTCATTGAGTTGAGGACATTGGCAACGCTTAATTGCCCTTTGGTTGGATTGGCATAAGAACTGTTCTCTATCTAATGTAACTAACCGCTTAGAATAAACGGTCTGATTGAAGTATAGAATATTCCGACAGTAAATATATTCCATGTCCATGAAAATTACATCATTCGGAGTATTTATAGAATCTTTGACCCAAGCTAGGTCACACGAACACTCCAGTGGGTTTGAAGATATATAATATTTAATTGTCACATTGTGGGTTCTGAAAACACTTTCACAAATTAACTTGAGATTGTTGTCGCGCAAATCCACCAAAAGCAATTGGCCCCAAAATTGCGGTACTACATCGCTGAAAGACATTGGCAATTGGTTAATTTGATTGGACCTGAAATTGACCGATTGAATAGAAGGGGGCAATTGCAGGGGTTCAATTGATTTTATGAAATTGTTCGATAGATTTAAAATGGTTAAATTCCATTGTTGTTGTTCTTCATCTTGAAAATTGAAAATTTCAATGGTCACAATTCGATTGTACCTCAAAGATAATTGGTTGACACTCAGAGGAAAATCTCGGAACAAAAATGAGGTGAAATTATTGTAGTCTAAATTCAATTCCAAAGTGATAGAAACATGTTCGAAATTGGAATTCCTTCGAGACAATCGATTGTGAGATAAATCCAGTATTTTCAATTGCTTTATGTTATCTAACGAACCTTCATCGATGAAGTTGAGGTCATTTTCAGACACTTCCAGATGAGACAATCGACTGCAATTCACTAAATCACTTTTACTAATGGAACTGATGCTATTTCCTTCCAGTAAAACAATGGTCAAATTGCGCAGATGACCGATGGGAGGGAATTCCTTTAACTTGTTCCGCCTCAAATTTATTTTCTCTAATTTTAAGTTGTTTTCGAACACATTTCTACGCAACTGTTCAATTTTGTTTCGTTCTAAGTCTAATAACAGTAAAGATTTTAGACCGTGGAATCCATTTTCCTTCACTTCCGTTACGTTATTATTACTCAACTTTAGTTCAGTCAAATTCACTAAATGGCTCAAACCCATTCCTATAGTTTGTATCTCGTTGTTATCCATAAAAAGTATTTCTAAATTCCATGGAAAATTCAACGGATCGTTCAAGGAATTTACGGGATTGTCTAATAAATGCAGCACCTTTAGTGAAGCCAATGAATGAAAGGCTTTAAGCGCTGTCCATTCTAGTCTATTATTTGTTATTAATATTGATTGTAGATAAGGGTTGTGCTTGAAGATGTCGACGTATAAATGAGTGAGTCTATTGGCCGGCATAAACAGCCATTTCAAATTGACCAGATGGACAAAAGCATCCACTTCGATTGAAGTCAACTCACAAGCGAACAATATTAAAAGTTCCAATTGCTTAAATTGGCAAAAAGATTCATTCAATAAAAATTCAATTTTTACCCACATTAGATCCAAAATTTTTAGTTTGTATGAACAATTAGTTCCATCATCGCCATTTTGTAAGAAACAATTTCCACTACCCAATTGTCCCAAATCTACTCCTTCGATGTAATTAGATTGCAAAACCTTCAAAGGCCTGGAAGTCGTCGTCACACTCTGTCGTCTCTTCAGTTGAAATTAAGGCTCGGAGCACCGCGTTCAATTGGCTGGCTTTATCAACTGAAAATTGAGTATTATTTTCAATGGATTCACAGGGATGAATTAAATCCTGGAGTTGAAGCGTTGGATAGTGTTGATCCCAAAAATAAACTTTTAAGTTGCATTTGACCATGGTTGGACACTTGATGTACACATTCGATATATTTAAATGGCCCAAGTGACAAGAATTGTGAAGTTCCTGTGACATGTATAGTACATCTTTGTATCTTTCCTCCAAATAACTCGTAAGCGCATCTGTGGAATCACTGTGATTTTCACTAGCACTTATGATAATAAAGCCAAAATGAAACAGGAAGTAGGTGCAGGTAAACAACATGATCGATCGTTGTAATGCAGAGTTAGAATTGAATGTGGCTGAGGAAAAAAATTTTTTTTTTTTTTTTTGGTTTTAGAATATATGCATTTTTAGTTGTAATTTTTAAGAGTGAAAAAGCGAGCACATCCTGTGTGTGTTACTTCCGGTTAATATTAAATTGGGTTTTAAATAGTCGTATACTTTTCTTAGAAATTTGTTGTTGTTGTTTTAAGCACAAAAATTTTTTCTGTTTTTCCTTTCATATTAAGAGAAAGTCGACTTTCTTGTTAATTTTTATATGCCAAGTTGATTTCGATTTCTTTTGTTTTTCAAAAAATAATATTATGTTATTTTAACGAAATTGATTATAGTAATGCTTGTCTTGTTTGAAATGAGTTTTATTGACGCCTGTATTTGTATTTATATTGATTGGAATTAAGTTAAGTGAAGCTTAAAACTCAATTTAAACCAGTGTTTAATTCAGCCTCACTATAAATAATATGTTAACGGTGCTCAAATGAAGATTTAGTTTGTAAACATTTGCTCGAATTAATTTTTAGGAATTATAGACTCGCACAAATAACGTTTTAAGGAGAAATAACCACTCCAGCTAATCTAATTTTAAGCTGTAAAGTTGTAAACACTCACGCAAATGAAGTTTCAAAAAGTAAACAACTGTTTTGTACTCTAGATGCGCAATAAAAGTTTCAACTATGATTCATTTCTATGGATAAATTTTTTTTAAAAAAAAAATACTTCTAAAAAATGTTTTATTTTTTTTTTTTTTCCCAAAACAAAAAGCTGAAAATGAATCAAAACAGCAAAACTATTAAAACGAAACCTTTATAAACCCCACAGGATGTCCTCTCAAACACACACATTTTCTCTTTCTTTACGGTATTCCAAAAAAAAATAATAAAAGTTAAATTAATAATTGTAAAATTCAGTCAGAAAACAACAATTCTGTTCATCAGTCGGATTGTATGCTAACAAATTAACTTATTTACATCCAAACTTGTTCCGAAATAACTCGAATCTTCAAATGGTACGACTGTTGGGCAATAACATTAATAGTATTGTTTTGTTTTTTTGTTTTTTGTTTTTATATATATTTACTAGTTACTAATCTTTGTTGTTTGCATAATAACAATCTCAATATAAATTTCTTTTTGTGTTCTCAGTTAAATTTCAAATTTGAAACAACACATTAGAGTCTTATTTTAAATACAATTCAAATTTTTTTAAGGTCTCACTAAAACTGAATGTCCACAAAAGATTGCATGCACTTTTGAGTATCATTAAAATTTAATTTGAATCATTACTAAAGTCTTTGTTTAGTTCTGTCATGTAAACTTTGAGCACATCATTAGAAAGATTCACTCTTTAAGTTTTACAGTTAATGATGTGGCACAAATTAAACTGCAGTAAGTAGCTAGATATAAACATTGAGATTAGCCACACTAAAAAAAGTTGACATATGTATACTTTGAGATTATTTTTTTTTTTTTTGTTTTGTTTTTTTAATGTGTAAAAATTTTACTCAAGTGATGAACAAATTTGAATTCTCTGATATCTAATTTAATTATATTATTTCTTTTTGTCAAGATAAAATGACATTCTGTGTGTGTTTATAAAATTAATCTAATGAGGGTTGAAAGCTTTTCTTAATGGAAAGAAAATTAAATAAAGCAAATGGGATAAAAATAATTTATTGGTATTTTTTTTTTTTTTTGAATTGTTGTTTGTACATAATATCTAAATAGATAATTTCAGGAAATTTTTTTTCTTAGAAATTTGTTGTTGTTATTAGCAAAAATTTTTCCATTTTATAATACATTTATTTGTGTTAAGCGGAAGTTGACTTTTCTTTTCATATTTGTTTTTTGGATGTTGTTTCCCTTTTATTAATATTAATACCGGTAATAATACTGTAATAATTATTACCATCTATAAAAAAAATTAATGCAAAACTGTTTGAATGTTTATTCTTTAACTTTTTGCAATTTTAAACTCAATTGTGATTTGTTAACTTTTGTAATGGGTTTTAGTAATATTTAAAATGTTTAACTTCTGCTTAATGTAACAACCAAAATCAATAAAACGTTAACAATAGCTTGTTAACTTCAATAAATAATACTACTGTATAATAATTATTATTAATATCAATTTATAAAAAGAAATTTTTTTCTTGTGCCCATAAACAAACAAAAAAATTTGTAATAAAAATATTATTATAAACTATAATATTTTTATTAACAGGAAATAATATGCTTTTGTAAACAATTCAATGGAAAAAAAATCTTAAAAATTTTCTCCTCCTACTTTAAACTTTTTTAATTACAGTATACAATTAAACAGGAAGGAGCTCAATGAAAAAAAACTTCCTTCTTTAAAAACTAACTTTAAAACTATTGGACAATATTTTTAATTCAAGATATTCAAATTACCAGTGGAAAAAGCCATAACAGAAGTCCTTGCTTCCTTTCCTTATAAAAAAAAATATATAATTACATTGAAAATTTCCTGTGTATATTAATCTGTAATAAACCAGAAATTCTGTTCATCAGTCGCGTTGCATTCTAAACTTTACAATTTCTAATCTTTAAGTGTCATTACAGGGGTCAATCATGTTTTCCATCCCTACCATTTTCTTCATATTTCACCTTTGCTTCTTGGTGAATGTCACAAGTCAAAAATATTCTACTTCTAAAGTGGCCACAGTTAATATGATAGAAGAAATGATGGAAAAACTTAAATATGTTAAACCGGAAGTTCACAATTCGTGTTATTTTAAACCGATATTAATAAACGCCTCCGATATGTACATCACATGTCCAACAACTGTCAATTGCGTCCTAAAATATTATTACGATCGGAATCAACTCTATTCTTCATCCATTCAGCTCAAACTGCGACAGTGTGAAACGATCGAAAAACAAAAGCAACTTCCGGTTTACAAAAGCAGGCAATTGAGCGCGGTGTTCCGAACCTTAAACTCGGTTAATAATGCCACAAGAAGCTGCCAGGATGATGATGATGAGTTCCGGTTTATCGAGATTTTTCAAGCCAGTTTTGTGTCAAAATTAAATTTAGGGCCAGTGCTTAATAACCCTTGTTTCATCGACGGTGACGATGAGGTGGTCAATTGCCCCTACAAATTAAAGATTTTGAACTTAATGTCGGTTAAAATTGAATCCTTATTCAACGATTCGTTTTGTCAGTTTAAAAATTTGCAAGTCTTAGCCATGGTTGGCTGTAGTTTGCGTTCGATCGAGGCGGACGCTTTTGTCCACCTGGTCAATTTGAAAATGCTGTTTTTCTCCAACAACGGACTTACTCATTTGCACGTGGACTTATTTCGACGCAATGACCATCTGCACTACGTGGATTTGGGGAGAAATAGCATTGAATCGGCGGCGTTAAAAACTTTCTATTCCATTAATAATAATTCGTTAAACGCGTTAATTTTATCGGACAATCGAGTAAATTTATCGGACAATCGAGTAAATTTATCGGACAATCGAGTAAATTTTTCCAACAACGATTCTTCGACATTTCCATCGAGTTTAAAAGTACTTAATCTTCGCAACAACGCTATACGCATTATAGGAATGGAGTTTAACAATTTAGCCCAATTGACTCAATTGAAACTGAGTAATAATGGCGCGACAGTAGTGCAAGAACTGGCGTTTTATAGTCTGCGCTCTTTAATAATTCTGGATTTAGATGGGAACGAAATAGTACAGCTGGATAGAAATACGTTTCGGAACAATTTACGAGTGGAAAAGTTGGATCTAAGGGCAAACCTCTTAGAGGATTTTCCACCCATTGGCCATCTTAGCCGCATCAAAGTCCTTTCGCTCCGTGGAAATCAAATTAGTGCCATAAATAGAACTGATTTGTTCAATTGCACCCAATTGTCTCACCTCGATTTGTCCCACAATCGCCTGAATTTCATCAAAGAAGACGCGTTCCATAACTCGAGACAATTGGTAATCTTAGATTTATCCCACAATCGATTGTCCCAAAAAAGTTCCAACTTTAGACGTTCCTTTGTCAGTTGGCGACTGAATTTAGACTATAATAATTTCACCTCTTTTTCGTTCCAAAATTTTCCACCCAGCGTCAACCAATTGTCCATTAGGTTCAATCAAATCAAAACCATTGAAACTTTCCATTTCCTCCAACAACAACAACAACAACAACGGTGGAATTTAACCTCTTTGAACTTGTCCAACAATTTCCTAATATCCATCCAGCACCTCAAGTTGCCTCCCTCCATTCAATCCATCAATTTCAGTTCTAATCAAATTAAACATTTACCAGCGTATTTCGGCGACGTAGTCCTACAACCTTTGCATCAATTGCAGTGGGTAGATTTGCGCAGCAACAACCTCAACGTCATATGCGAAAGCGTGTTTTTCGTCATCCGCAATTACGACAAAAAACTTTATTTTTACGTATCATTAAACCCACTTCAATGTACGTGCGACCTAGCTTGGCTCAAGTATCCTCGGGAACACGTTCGAAGCGAGGTCATTTTCGTGGACTTGGATGACATTTACTGCCAAGATCCGCTGTCCGTTAATCAACAGCTTTCACCCGATAATTCTTCCCGACAACTAATGGCGTTGGATAAAAATAATTTTTTATGTCAAGCCACCCACGAATCATTTTTTAATCGTTGCCAATGTCCTCAAGGAGTAGAAATGTTGTGCGATGTACTTCGGTGTTCGGACAATTGTACCTGTTTGTCGGATATTTCTTTCAATTACCTGTATTTCATGTGCAATAACCGACAGTATCGAAAATTTCCTACTTACTTCTTATACGGGTACTCTACCAATTACAGCAGAGTAGTGATGGATTTAAGTAGGAATTCCATATCCCTCGTGGGGCCCTTTTTTAATAAGTATGTTAACCAGCAATTGTTTGCTTATATCCTCCACACGTCCAACATCGAATCCATCGAAGATCGTGCGTTCGACGAATTAATCCACCTCAGCAGTTTAGACCTGAAGAACAATCGATTGCGAAGTTTACCCACGGGCTTGTTTCGTAATCTGGTACAATTGACCACTCTTAGCCTATCAAATAATTACCTATTGCATCTAGCGGATGACACCTTCAAATTTTTGAAAAACTTACAATTTCTATATTTGAATGACAATGGTCTAAAAGAGTTGGAACTGGAACAAATCGTAGAATTAAAGTCCTTGAGGAATGTCACTCTGCAGAAGAACCCTTGGTCCTGCCAATGTACCTTTATCAAGTCTTTTAAAGCAATTTTAGTCCATTTATCCACACCAGTTGCTGATAAAATGGAATTGAACTGCACCCTGGAGCAGGATGAGGAGGAGGGTGAAGAAAGGAATGGTCAAGAATTGAACATTATTAATTATAACATGGACCATTGTTTCATTCAAATCCATCTGACAATTATCGTCGTATCTTTAATCATGGGAATGGTCCTTATTTTTATTTCTGGGTTAGTTTTCAAGTGGCGTTATGAGCTGCAGGTGCTGGTCTATGCTCGTTACGGTCTGCGCATGCTCCGTACAAGGGCGGAAGAGGAAGTTGAGGGCCAGCAATACGACGCATTCGTGGCTTATAACCATGAAGATGTTCAGTTCTTAGTGAATGATTTATTACCTGGATTAGAGGCTATTGCCCACCCCTATCGATTGTGCATTGACCACAGAGACTTTCCAGTAGGTGGCGCTATCATAGACTGCATCACCAATGCCATTGAGATTAGTTCCAGAACCATAATGGTGTTGAGTGAGAACTCGATTCGCGATCAGTGGTACGAGTTTGTGTTTCAGAATGCGCATATGATCATGTTAGAAGATAAGTGTCCCAGGATATTGGTCATCCTGGTGGGCGATGTACCCCAGACTTTGGATCCAGAAATAAAGCTCTACCTCAAGACTAACACCTACGTGAAGTGGGGAGAGAGGCTGTTCTGGCAAAAGCTGTACTACGCTATGCCAGACAAAAGGGTCACTGCTCCAGCCACCGACATTATGCCCATGAAGGAACTGCTACCTAGAAACCCACTGTTAAATATCAACTAACAAAATTTTATTAACAATAATTTTTAATGAAATTTTATTAACAATTTTTAATGAAATTCTACTTTTTAATGAAATTTTATCAACAATTTTTAATGAAGTTTTATCAACAATTTTTAATGAAATTTTATTGACCATTTTTATTGACAATTTTAATGTACTCTTATTACCCTATTATTTATTAGTATTTTTTATAAAAATTTTTAAATAAAAATTTAATTTGTCATTTTTGACAATTATTGTTTAATGATTTTATTAAATTACAGTAAAGTATTTAGTAAAAGACGTTGTCATATGGTGCATCTAAAATGCCACCATAAATTTATCTTTTTTTAAAAAAAAATTAAATTAAATATTACAACATGATTATTTTTTACTTATATTCAAACAAATGTTAATAATGTGCTAATAAACAAAAGCATTTTTAAAAAAAGAATTTTAATGTTTTTTTTTTTTGTTTTTTTTTATTTGAAGAGTTAAATATTTATTTAACAGTAGAAAATTATTCTAAAAATGCTATTAACATACATATTCAATTTTAGACAATCATAATTTCCATTGCAATGAAATATTTGAGTTGTACAGGGTGATGCGGAGCACTTGATCTTTTTTAAATGCTAATAAAATTTTAATTTTTGCTTAAAAAAATTTTTATTTTTTTTTATTTTGAAAGATTTCAATGTCGCTTTTGGTATTTTCCTTACCTTAACAAATTACCTTAATTTTTATGACCACCAGCCTCTATGCGCGGATACAACTCGTTCGTTATGTTAACTCTATGACCTTTTCAATTTGAGTTATTTCCAGTCGAAT
Source organism: Polydesmus angustus (assembly GCA_034698085.1). NCBI lineage: Eukaryota > Metazoa > Arthropoda > Diplopoda > Polydesmida > Polydesmidae > Polydesmus > Polydesmus angustus. The sequence continues at coordinate 4,766 of JAQGAY010001177.1, read as the reverse complement.
AAAACGCGAATTAAATGACAAATTGGTGCTGATAAATGTTTTTATTTTTTTTTCTAATAAAAATCAAAACTATAAACTCTAAAATAATGCAGATTTAAAGAAAATTAGAAAAAAAAGAAAAAAATTTATCAGCACATATTTTCTTTTAATTCGACTGGAAATAACTCTAATTGAAAAGGTCATAGAGTTAACATAACGAACGAGTTGTATCCGCGCATAGAGGCTGGTGGTCATAAAAATTAAGGTAATTTGCTAAGGTAAGGAAAATACCAAAAGCGACATTGTAATCTTTCAAAGTAAAAAAAAAAAATTTTTTTTAAGCAAAAATTAGAATTTTATTAGCATTTAAAAAAGATCAAGTGCTCCGCATCACCCTGTACTATGATGTGACAGCAACGCAATAACAATAAAACAAAAATGCAACAAAAATTTTAAAAATATTGTAAATAGACATTCGAAATGTTCTAAATTTTAGTTTGAATTTGCTTGTATCATAAGTGGTGAATGCGCCCAGCTGCATCAATGGCCATTCATTTCACAGCATAGAGAGCGTTCAAACTCGCGTAATTCTAAACGTACAAAATTATTTTTAAAAAAAATTTATTATACCGTCAAAATATTAGTTTTTGGTTTTTTTTTTTTTTTTTGAGAAAAAAATATATTTTTAATATTATTCTTTTAAACAAATATTACCTAGTGGCATGGAAAATTTTATCTCCAAAAAACGTATTTTTTTGAATTTTTACTTTTTATAAAAAAAATAATTTTGTTAATTTAAAAAAAAAAAAATCTGTTTCTTTGTAAAATGACACAATTTTTAGATTTTTTTTTAAATCTTTGGTAAGTTTTTTTTTTAATGGCAGGCGAAAATTGGTTATTTACATTTTGATCACCCAGTATGATAAAACTAAAAAAAAAAAAAAAAAAAAAAAAACACCACATTTGAACAGCTATAGTTTTAAGTTCCAGTTTTTAAGTTCCATTTTAGAAATTACAGTTTCCTCATGGGCATGATGTCAGTGGGTGCGGAGGTGACCCTTGTCTCTGGCATAGCATAGTAGAGCTTTTCCCAAAACAGCTTCTCTCCATACTTCAAATAGGAATTGGTCTTGAGATAAAGCTTCATTTCCGGTTCCAAGTTATTCGGAAGTTCTCCTAATAGAACCACCAGTACCCGCGGACACTTATCCTCCAACATCTTCATGTGAGCACTCTTGAACTCGAAACGACACCAGCCGCTGTTAACGAAGTTCTCACTCAATAAAATAATGGTTCTAGAACTCATTTCAATGGCGTCCATTATACTCTCTTGGATAACCGCGCCCACTGGAAAGTCCCTATGGTGGATGCACAGACGATAGGGCCTTTCGATCCCCTCTAACTTTGGTAAAAGATGATAATAGAGGAATCGTTCATCTTCACTATTATAAGCCACAAAAGCATCGTATTGTTTCTCTACTTCCGCTTCCACTCTATGATAAAACAGGCGTAGACCGTAACGCGCGTACACCAGCACTTGCAACTCGTGACGCCATTTGAACACTAACCCAGCTATTATAATGAGGATCATTCCGATGGTCAAAGATACGATAATAATGGTCAGATGAACTCGAGTGTTGCAATGGTCCATGTTGAAATTAATTATGTTCAATTCTTGACCACTGTCCTTTTCATCATCGGTGCAGTTGAGTTCCAGCTTATTGTGAATGGAAATGGATGAATGGACTAAAAGGGCCTTAAATGACTTGATAAATGTACATGCGCAGGACCAAGGATTGTTCTGCAGAGTGACATTCCTCAAGGACTTTAGTTCTTGGATTTGATGTAGTTCCAATTGCTTCAAGTCATTGTCGTGCAAATATAGATATTGTAGGTTAATTAAAGGGCTGAAGGTGTTATCCTCTATATAAGTTAAGTGATTATTCCTTAGGCTGAGCGTGGTCAATTGCTGCAGGTATTGGAATAGGTGGTTGTGGGCTAAATTCTGCAGTCGATTGTTACTCAGGTCTAAATTGGTGAGTCGAGTTAGCCTATCAAAAGCATGCTCCTCGATGTTTTCGATGGTGGAAGTGTGGAGTTTTAAAATCACAATTTTCTCATTTAAGTTTTCAAAATTGAATAGTCCTACGTGGCGGATGGAGTTTAGGCTGAAATCGATGGTTACGGTGGAAAAGTCGTATACATCGTCGTAGGAGAATTGAGCGGGAATCTGTCGAAACTCTAAATTGTCGCACATAAAATTAACAAAATTGATGGGAATATCCGATAAGCAGGTACAATTGTAGGGACACTTTTGCACTTCGCATTGCATTTCGATTTGTTGTTGAGGACATTTGCAACGATTGCCTTTTTTTTGGTTGACTACGCAAGGGAAATTATGTTCATCTAACGCGGGTAGTTTCTGGAAATAACTATTATTGTTGTTGCTCTCAGGTTGATCATTGATGTATAGCATTTTCTGACAATAAATATCTTCCACATCCGCGAAAATGACCCCCTTATTTAGAGTCCGTTGAGGATTCTTGACCCAAGCCAAGTCGCACGTACATTTAAAGGGGTTTAACGATACGTAATAATTGACCATTGTTACATCCGTTACTCCGATGACGTTGAATAAACTTTCGCATAAAATAGTGAGATTGTTGTCTCGCAAATCCACCCAATGCAATTGCCTTAGCGTTTGTCTGGCCGCATCATCGACGGACATTAATTGGTTGATGTGGTTGGAACTAAAATTGACCGATTGAATGGAGGGAGGCAATTGCAAGTGTTCGAGCGATTCCAGTAAATTGCTGGACAAGTTCAAAGAAGTTAAATTCCATCGTTGTTGTTGTTGTTCTTCCTCGAAGAAATTGAAAGTTTCAATGGTGCGGATTTGATTGAAGCGGAGGGACAATTGGTTGACGCTGGGTGAAAAATCTCGGAACGAAAATGCGGTGAAATTATTATAGTCTAAATCCAAAAAAATTGTAGTAAAGGCAGTTGCGAAGTTGGAACTTTCTCGGGACAATTGATTGTGAGATAAATTCAGCATTTGCAATTGTCTCGAGTTACGGAACGCGTCTTCTTCGACAAAACTCAGTAGGTTGTACGACATATCCAAGTAAGTCAATTGGGTGCAATTGAATAAATCAGTTCTATTAATGGAACCGATGCGATTCAATGCCAGTATTGCCACGGTCAAGTTCCGTAGATGACCAATGGGTGGGAAATCGGTCAACCGGTTCAGTCTTAAATTAATCTTTTCCAACTGCAAATTGTTTTTAAACGTATTTTTATGCACCTGGCCAATTAGGTTGCCATCTAAATCCATAATTTTTATCGATTTTAGATCGTGGAAAGATGCCCCATCCACCATCATTAAAATATTACCGCTCAATTTTATTTCGGCCAAGTTTACCAGGTTGTACAAGCCCTTTCCTATCATTATCACCAGATTGTTTTCGATATGAAGCTTGCTTAAATTTGGAGGAAAGATCATCGAATCGTCCAAAGATAGGACGTGGTTGTTCGATAAATGGAGGACTTTTAATGAACTCAGCGAATAAAAAGCTTTCAACGCCGACATTTGCAGTCGATTCGAACCCGCCAGTATAAATTGAAGATGAGGATTGTGCTTGAATAAATCAGCGTGTAAATGAGTTAGTCTGTTGTTATTTACCATTAGCCATTTCAATTGGCGCACATGGACAAAGGCATCGGCTTCGATGGACCGCAAACTACAACCCACCATGATTAAAACTTCCAATTGTTGGAACTGGCAGAAAGAATGGTTGGCTAAAAATGGAATTGTAATCCCCAGGAGGTCCAATATTCGCAGTTGGTAGGAGCAATTATTGGCCTCGCAATTGCCAAAACCCAATTGTCCTAAATTTAGTCCTTCGACAAAGCTGGCTTGAAAAATGTGCAGGGTCCGAAACTCATCGTCACACTCCGTCGTCATTGTTGTCTCGTTGTCAATGGCCCTGGCCACTGCGTTCAATCGACCCCGTATGTCATCCGGTAATTGTTGTTTACCATCTTTAATAGATGCACACGAGGGAATGTTATTTTCGTCTAGGGTGTTCAAAGGATGACGCTGATCCCATATATCAGTTGTTAAGTGGCATTTGACCATTGTTGGACATTTGATATAGACATTTCGGTTCAGGAAACAAGAATTATTAACTTCCGGTTTTATGAATGCAAAATCTATAGGTTTTTCCTCCAGTAAATAAACTTCATTCGGATCCGTAAAATTGCTTTGATTGGTGGCATTAATTAGAAGGTAAAAGTGAAACAGCAAGAAGTAGTTACTGATGGACACCATGACTGACCACTAGTTTTTTTTTTAATTTTTTTTATTTTTTTATTTTTTTATTTTTTTTTTTTGGAGTTGAAATTAAACTTGACTGATAAAAAAAGATTTTCTAGTTATACTGAAGACTTTAAATATATGAGCCTGTATTTATTAAGGAAGGAGAGGACATCCGGTGTGAATATTATTCAAAAAGGGGGAAGTTTTTTTTTATTTTTTATTGTTAATTAAATATCTTGATTCATAATAATGTCCAATTGGTTGTTACAGGAAGTTATTTTCATTGCATTTGTTCCTTAATTTATTTACTGCTCGCATAATTATTAATAAGTTAAGCAAAAAAAAAATTTTCCAGAGGTTTTTTTTTCCTGGAATTGTTTTCATTTTTGACGAATTTTTGAAGTGAAACACTTTTTTACTGAGGGTAAGGCCAGAAATGGAGCGCAAAGGTAGCGTAACGCGTTACGCT
>JAQGAY010001176.1:0-16099 GCA_034698085.1 Polydesmus angustus | reverse complement strand
TATTTGGGTCACTGTGACTTCCGGTTTTGAGCTCTTATGCACTTAACCCCTCGTTTCGATGACCCCGCATGTAACATGGACATCTTATATTTACATCGTAGACCAATGAGTAGACGGCCACTCTAAATTCTTTCTTCTTTGAGGTAGTTGCCAAACTTTTTTTTTTTTTTTATTTGCGCCAAAAAGGCAAAATAGTCATATTTCATTCAATCACAAATGTAATCCTCAACGAAAGGAAATTAAATTTCATTCATCGCTGTTTTTAACAATATCGTGGACATCTTATATTTACATCGTGAATTTGTTTATTCTTTTTTCGATCAATCGGGTTCTTTCCCCCCCCCCCCCCCACAATAATTAATCCCGGTTACAACAGTTCACACAAACTAATAACGTATAACTTATTCGTTACTTTTGTCCCCTTAATTACGGAGATTTTCCCATTTTGCTTACCCAATTGTCTTTGATTTAATGTCAATTTGGGGGTCCGCCATTAGCTGATTCTCCCTCCTGGCCACTTGTAGGATCATCATCTCCTACCTCCATATGATAGTCTCTACACTGCCGTTTTCGTTGACTCCGAAGCTCAGCCGGGCACTTTTTGCATTGCCCCCGCCATCTGATGACAACCGCAGACCACGGCCTCTTAACGCTGGAGGGCCGCGTAGGAGCCTAGAGGAGCCACCGCACCATATTTATATACCACACGCTATTTATATTTTCATTAACAAAAAAATATATATGGTTAAAAAACTTTAAGTGAATAAATTAAGTATGAATTGTAAACTTTTATAGAATATAAAATCCTTTTTTACCGACGCTATTCAAAATTTCACAAAAAAATCAACAAAATTTTGCAAAATCAACAAAAAAAATTCGCAAAAATATTTTAAAAAATTTGCAAAAAATCAAAAAAAAAAACAATTTTGCATAAAAATCAACAAAATTTTGTAAAAAAATCAAAAAATAATTGCGCAAAAAATTCAAAACAAAATTTCGCAAAACATTTAAAACAAAAATTCGCAAAAAATCAACAAAATTTTGCAAAAAAATCAACAAAATTTTGCAAAAAAATCAACAAAATTTCACAAAAAAAAATCAAAAAAATTTCGCATAAATATCAAAAAATTTCGAAAAAATAAAATTTATAAAATTTCCCGCCTGGCAAGCTTGGTGCTTTAAATTTCTCACAATACTGTATCCTGTTTCTAGGGGCGGCCAAAACATTTTGGCCTCAGGGCGGAAAATTTGGAAATCCGCCGCTGATTCTAGTAGTTTTAAAAATAAAAAATTACAAGGTTGAATAGATAAAAAAAATTAATTAAGTGTTAGATAACGTGTGCTGCAAAGGGAATAGCGATCTAATTTTCTAAGCTTTGATCAGCGCAGATGATTTACATTACTACAGGCCAAAGTTATCAGATAATTTTCATATCCATTCTGTCTCGCCTAATCTCATTTTAAAGCTTTGATGTGAAGATCAAAACCAACTTTCATCTTAAAACCAAAAAAAAAACAAATCATGAAAATGAAGTAAGTACTAATTTTAGTACACTGTATTAGTTTATTAGCATTTTTATTATTGATTTCCGTTTTAGAAACTCGATTATGTTGAAATTTTTCTGTTGCCTCACCCTTTTTCTCGTCTTCTATCAACTCACTAGACAGCGTTAAAGTAGGCTATAATTTTTTATTCACGTTAATATTACCGGTAATGTTAAACTAGAAATTTAGTTCAAATATTTTTTTTTAAGTTAGGATGACAACAGTGGAGAAGATGAATCTCACAGCCAAACGCCTAAAAAGTATGTACGAACTACGTGTATTTTAGTTTTTATTTTTTTTAATAAATTTTAAACACTGGTTTATTTGAATTTTCAGTGCCCGAGTGCATAGCTCGATTGAAGAGCAGTTAAACTGTTAAACCGATTTTCGGTAGAATTAAAACAATCGAAACAGCGTAAAGATTCATTGAAAGTTGAGGTGGAAAAAATTGATGAGGTAAACATTTTATAACGCGCTTCCACTAATAACGGATACGTAAATTTGTAATACCGGTAATGAATTTAAATGTTTAGCTTTTAAAAAAAAAGGCTTTGAATGAATTGAAATGGACAGTGGATCAAATTATACTCCAGGTAAGCACTTTAAAATTAAATTTAGCAGCTTAATATTTTTATATAGTAATTTAATTAACTTTTTTTTTTTCAAAATAAAAAAAGGTGAATGAGAGTGATGCTGCTCAGCCTCATGACCGACGTTTAAGTCAAATGTTAGACGAGATCAATAGATTTAACGAACAAAACGAGAGGTTAAAAATCGAAATTAACTCGAAAATTAACTCGAAAAAATCGAAATTAACTCTATAAAGAAGGTAATGCATTGTATTCATGGTCAACTTAATACAGGGTGTTTGTTGGATGACGAAAGTTTTGAAACATGAATAAATCAGCCAAATTTTTATATTTACATTTGTTAACACCTATCATTTAATAATAAAAAACAATTTTTGAAATATGGCCTCTACAACTGAGTCGGCACGTGTAAACGTGCTCAAACGTTTACTTTGACGGCTAAAGCTTTTGCGGTCTTCCAGCCTGTACCTGCCGACTGCATCTCGAAATGTGCCGGCATCAACCATATAGGATTAATGCAATTTTCTTCAAACTTCCTCGAGCGCATTACTACGTGCCGTCTCAGTTATAGAGATCACATTCTAAAAATTATTTTTTTTTATTAGCTGAGAGGTGTTACTTAATGTAAATTTAAAAAAAAAAATCATTTTCAATAAAATTCGGCTGATTTATTCATGTTTTAAAACTATCGTCATCCAATTACGAACACCTTATTTAACGTGTGTCCTTAAAACTACGAAGCTTTTAAAAAGCGAATAAATAAGTCAAATTTTTATGAAAATGAAATAATTTTTTAATATTTACATTAAACAACACCTCCGATTTAATAATAAAAAAATAACTTTTAGAATGTGACCTATACAACAGTCTGAGTCGGCACGTAATAATGCGTTAAAAGAAATTTGAGAAAATTTGCATTAATCCTATGGTAGCTGTCGGCACGTGCCGAGATGCAGTCGGCAGGTGTAGGCTGCAGATCCGCAAAAAGCTTTAGCCGTCAAATGTGAGTGAGCGCGTTTACACCTGCCCACTCAGTTGGAGAGGTCACATTCTAAAAATTATTTTAGATCATTTAATAATTTTAATCGGAGATGTTCTATGTAAATATTAAAAAATTAATTCATTTTCATTAAAGTTTGACTTGTTTATACGCTTTTTAAAAGCTTCGTAGTTTTAAGGACCCACGTTATATAAATTAAATTTGAGAACACTTCTTAACTTGTTATTTTCAGGTTTTGAAGATAAACAAAACTTTGGATAGATCAAGAATTCCCTTCATTGATTTTCACGTGAGTTCAAATAGTAAAGTTTTATTATCATAAGAAAAGAAAATATACTCGTAAATATTTTAATTGTTTTAGAAATGTAATAAATCATTGAACATCGCGGAGTATGAACCAACTTTTACTTGGACCATAAACGATTTGAAGAAGAAGATGAATCAGACGAAGAAATTCGAGATAGAGAGTGAGATTTTCCCGCTGAAAAGCTATTCCATGAAAGCTCGAGCAGTACTAGGGTATAGACAAGGGGCTTTCTGGTTTGCTTTGTCTTATAAAAACAGCGACGATGTAATAGATCTCAAACTATTTCCCTCGGTGAATTACGTTTTCAAAAACCAATCCGAATTAGGTCACGACAACGATATTATATTCAGAGAGCATTATATAGCTTTCAACACGATTTTTAAATACGACACGTATTACTACGATCACATTATGATGGGTTCGTCTTACGACTTAAGCGACACCGTGGTCATCGATTTCTACGTAGAAACGCCCTCGCAAGCCGAGCAAAGTTGCTCCGACGATGGCACCCTTACGTGGGTCATTCATGACGTAAGCAAGAAGAGAGAGCTAGAAAAAACAGAGAATAGGCTATATGAAGGCAGCCCCTACTTCTATTCCGGTCCCAACCGATACAGAATGGTGTCTGGAATATACTTAAACGGCCACGACGGTCATTTTAGAAAGGGAATAAACGCAACTACAGTAGTTATCAGTGGCCCTTACGATGATGGTCTCAATAAATCTTTTCATATGGAGTCGACTTTTACATTTTTGCATCCCACTGACGCCGCTAAAAACATCGTGAGAAGTACGGTGGTACGCCTCGCTTTAATGAAATACGAAATCTATATTATGGCTCACGTGACTAATGAAGAATTAGAAACGGTGCTAGTAAAGGACACCCTGTACTTCCAAGAAAACGACCAAATTCTTATGAAACCATAATAATAATTATTATAATAATAAAAAAAAATTAATATTCATTAGTCTATTACACTTTGCATGTAAAAGATAGTAATTTAATATTAACAATGAATAAAAAAAATCAATAATAAAAACCGCATTTAATAATTTTGATTACCCGTGTAATCACTATAAGGGAGCTTTAAGGGACGATCGTCTATACCGCTCATATTATTTTATTTTAGAATTCTTATAAAAATTAATTATTATTTTCTTCGTATAATCTGAAATGTCTGGTGAATTAAATAATTACTAAATAAATGGAAATTTCACTTAAAATTTTGATTTTAATGTTTTTTTTTTTTATTTTTATTAAAATTTGCCGCCGTAATAGTAGAATAATACCGTAAATAGAAGAACATACCGGCATTATAAATTAAATAATCAATCGATTGCACAACAGTTTACATCTATACATTTACAATAAAAATTTCTTATGGAACGAATCGAGTCATATAATTATCGATGACTGCACTATCAATTATGAACCCGCAACAATCGATCAAACATAATTAATTAATTTACAGTTACTGGGTGCACCGCCCCCCCCCCCCCCCCCTTCGGTTCACCTCCACGCCACTTATGAAACTTGATGCCTAACGGCCAGGTTTCGAGTGAGGACAATGTCTTAAACGAATCTGCCGTTGACCTGATGTAAATGGTCCTTGATGTTAAGCCACTCCGAGTCTTAAACCTGTAGCACTCTGTTTCTACAGTCAAAGAATGTTGAATTGGAAGTTTAATTTTTTCGCAATCCGTTGCTGCTGGCACTCTTTCGAGTGCGATGGCGTTCGTTTCTTTTTCAAATAGTGATTTAAATTCATCCGTGATTGTTCCCTCTTTTACAAAGCAAATAAACAAATAAAATGTTAATGAAAATGAATTAATTTTTTAATGTTCATATACAACAACATCTCCCATCTAATAAAAAAAAACAGTTTTTAGAATATGTCCTCTACAACTGAGTCGGCACGTGTTAACGCGCTCAAGTAAATTTGCATTAATCCTATGGTAGATGCCGGCACTTGCCGAGATGCAGTCGGCAGCTCAAGGCTGCAGGCACTCCGCAAAAGCTTTACGTTTACATGAGCCGACTCAGTTATTATAGAGGTCATATTCTAGAAAATGTTTTTTATTCACCGTTATTATTAAATCGGAGATGTTGTTGTATGTAAATACAGTATGTATAAAAAAAAGTTAATTTATTTTCATTAAGATTTGCCTTGTTTATTCGCTTTTTAAAAGCTTCGTATATTTACGGACACCCGATATATCCGAAACTAAGCGCCAACACTCCCAAATTAACCGGGCATAGTATTAATCTAGAAAACCAAGGCAGATTTTACGAATGATGGCACTCAATACCCAATGACAATCGTTCTGGTTTACAAACTGCCACCCAAACTTTGCAGCTTCCAGGAATAAGGATTGCATGGGCCAATTTAACACAATACTTTAATACTGTACCTAACAAGTACTATGTCAAAACACCTGTTCCTGTTGCTCCTCATTCTTAAGCGACCAATAATACAGTAAACTGCAACTACCAGAGTTGACACACCTGGATATTAGCAATCCACGTATTTCAAAAACTTGCTCTTTTTCGCTTTGGTTTAATCTTGTAAACAAATACTCGCACATCGCTCAATTTCCACTACGTAGCGCATCTTCAAATAGCTTTTTTATATTGATTACTGGCAAGACAATTAGATTGAATTCATCTGCGATGGAAGCTTCCAACACTCAATTTCAGTCTAAACCAATAAGTAAAATATATTTTTCTATATACGGTAATAATAATAAACTGATGCCAAAATCGAAAACTTGTTTCCCATCATTTAAAGTTTTACGAGAGGTGTAGCAAAAAAAAAAATACTGTATCAAGGTCATTATTAATAATACTGGAGGAAGAAAAACCTTAAAGAGAATTTGGAAAACGTTCAACTAATCACATGCGGGCAAATGTTTTCTATGTAGAAGATGGGAGGAAACGATAAGAACTTCTTTAAGTAAATCGAGCCGAGTTCTCGTTTTCTTTCATCACTCACTCAACATCCATTCTATCAACTACAATGCTCAATCTCTTCGCTCAATCAACCGCTTTACTCGCCCTTCTCTCACTCTCTGTCGCCCAAAATGAAAACATCGATGAAGATGGAACCAATGCAACCTCGTCATTTTACTTAGTGGACCAAGGAAGTGGGTTCAATATTACCTCCGCGACAAATTGTAAAACGCAATTTTACATCAACGTGCTAGTGGGCACTTTCGTCTTAATAGCCGTTGTCAACGCCACCTTCATCGCTCTCTTCGCCTATCGCCGAGAAATTCAGGTGCTCTTCTACGCCACTCCCGGTTTTGGGGTGTTCAGTAAAAGAAAACCGGAAAGAGAAATCGAAGGTAAGGAGTACGACGTTTATCTAGCTTGCAGTTTTAAGGACATGGACTTTATTTGTAATGAACTACTTCCGAGATTAGAGGGTATTAGCAAGCCCTATCGCTTGTGCATCGGCGGCAGAGATTTTAAAGCGGGGGAGTCAATGTTCGATAGCATAATCGAAGCTGTGGACCGCAGTTCCAGAACCATCATCGTACTAAGCCAGAACTATGTCAGGGACGATTTTAAGAAGTTTGAATTCGCTATGGCGCATACGCGGATGTTAGCGGATGGGTGTCCGCGATTAGTGGTGATCGTGAAGGGGGACTTGGATCCGGTGACTTTAAATCCGCTGATGAAACTGTATCTGAGGACGAACGCTCACTTAAAGTGGGGAGAGAAATTGTTTTGGTGGAAGTTGTACTACGCTATGCCGGAACTAAGGGTACCCGCCGCACCATCCTCTGCAAAACTTCTAATACCGTGGCTTCATCTAATACAGTAAAAATTCTACTCGAGACCACCTCCAATACAAGACCACCTCCGTTTCGAGACCACCCCAAAATACGTCTCTCCGATTTTCCCGTGTTAATGCACCTCTAATACTGGACCCCCTCTACTACAAAACCGTGACCACCCATTTTAGAATTGGAATTTTAGTCTGAGGGCGTCTAAACACAAAATCACAATTTTAAAAATATAAAAATGACAATTTTTTTTAAAATATTCTATTTGAAGACCACCTCCACTTGCAGACCACTTTTGCTCGGTCCCAACAATGGTCTTGAAATAGAGGTTTTACTGTAATATGGTATTCTAGCAATTAAAAACGATTGGTATTATTTTCATTTTATTGATTTTAGCTGTGATATAAGTTTCTATTAAGAATTGTAAATTTGTTTAAAAAAAAAAATTAAAAACTTTAGTCAATTTCCAAGTGTTTGTATTTACAGCTGAAACTTTGAGTTAAAACGTGTGTTTGCGAGCATAATTTTGTTTCCTTGAATTCAATTTCGGTAATAATGTTTACATCGTCAAATAATTCAATTTAAGTCTAAATCGTTAAATATCGTATTTTCTTTCATTATTTATAGTCTTGAGAAATGTATAACAAACAATAACAACAACATCAAGGTCAAGCTTTACAGTCGAGGCAATGGAAAAACCGTAGTTAAATTCAAGAGAATTTGGAAAACGTTCAACCAATCACATGCGGGCAAGTGTTTTTCCTCTAAAAGATTAGAGAAAATGGTAAGAACTTCCTTATAAGTAAATAAAGGCGACCACTTACTGTATTTACTTTCACTATACACACTAAACATTTTTTCCATAAACTACAATGTTCAATCTCCTCGCTCAATCAACCGCTTTACTCGCCCTTCTCTCACTCTCTGTCGGCCAAAATGCAGACATCAATGAAGACGGAACCAACACAACCTCGTCATCTCACTTAGTGGACCAAGAAATAACCAAAAATGACTTTAATAATACATCGACAAACTGTGAAAGCCAATTCTACATCAACGTCCTAGTGGTCACTCTCGTCTTAGTGGCCATAGTCAACGCCACCTTCATCGCTCTCTTGATCTATCGTCGAGAAATTCAAGTGCTCCTCAGCGCCACTTCCGGCTTTCGAGTTTTTAGTAAAAAACAACCGGAAAGAGAAATCAAAAGTAAGAAGTATGACGCCTATCTATCTTATAACATCAACAATGAGAACTTTGTCGTTCATTTGCTGCTTCCGGGATTGGAGGGCAAGGCTATTGAAAAGCCTTATCGCTTGTGCATCGGCGAAAGGGATTTTATCGGGGGGAACTGGTTAACCGATAGCATAACCGAAGCTGTTAACCGTAGTTCCAGAACTATCGTCGCGCTAAGTCAGAACTATGTCGAGAACAGATGGAATCAGTTGGAATTCGCAATGGCGCACGAGCGAATGATGGAAGGTCGCGGTCCGCGACCAGTGGTGATTGTGTTGGGGGACTTAGTGCCGCGGACTTTAAATCCGCTGATGAAACTGTATCTGAGGACCAACGCGTACTTAAAGTGGGGAGAAGAGTCGTTTTGGCGGAAGTTGTACTGCGCTATGCCGGAACTACGGGTACCCGCCGCACCGCCCACCCTATAAAGTTACAGTATTAAAAGCATGACATTAGAAAGTTGCGAAATAAAACACGTTACTACACTAAACGTTAATACGTTAAAAATTTTACTGTACTAGCGTAGTGATGTAGTAAGAAGTTGCGAAAAAACATTTTAGTGTAACACGTTAACTACTGGTGCCATCTAGTGGTCATTTATGCAAACTGATTAAAAACAAACAACATGGCCTTTTAGTGCGCATGCGCGACTTTACCGTACTTCACAAAAATGTAAGGTCATGCTAGCAGCGATCGTGACGTCAGAGCACACTATTCTAGTGTAGTAAGGTACTCTCGATTTTTTTTCGCAACTTCTCTATTGGCATTAGCTACTACATGTATTTTATGCAATTTAAATGTTAAAATTTCCACGCAAATAAACGCAAAATTTACAAACGAACAAGTGAGTCAGAGATTTGTGCAAGAAATGTGTCAAAGATTTTACATAATTTTTAACTTGAATGAATAGCAATATTATTACAGTACCGTATTATAATTAAAATTAATGATGTATAGCAGTGCCGGATTAATCTTGTTTGCGGTCAGAACAAAATTACTTGCTGTTTCCCCTTTAATAATACAGGGTCATTATAAAAGAGTAAATCGGTTTCGTCACTCAATAATTTTTTAATAAACTGTAATCTACAATTTTAATAAATACACATGTTTTATGTATATGCTCACGTTTTATTTGTTGTTTTATAAAAGTTAAATGTGGCCAACTCTGCGATCCACCGAATTCTCAGGGAATATTTGAATCAGGACTTTTGTAGTTTTCAAAACTGCTGTTACATTAAGGCTTTAGCTGTACCGTTTCCTTCATAAATTCAGTTGTTTGTTAACCAAAAATGAGCCAGTAATGCATTGGTCAGAAGGGAGCCCGTTTGTGCTTTTCAAATGTGTTCCCCAGATTTCACCGAGTCTAATTTTTTTTCTTGCGGATTTGTAAAAGATTGCGCTTATGTTTTACCACTTTCCACTCTACTCAATGAACTTAAAATCGAATAATAGCGGTGATCAACTTACTAAATCAGTAATAATTATTATGCTGATGCAAGTCTATGGAAAAGTAAAATTTTGGGTTTTTGTTGCCTGTGTGGCAGAGAGGCCACATTAAACTTTTATAAAACAGCAAATAAAATTTAAAAAATATTGAGTCACGAAACCGACTTACTCTTTTATAATGACCCTGTATTGTAAAAAATTGCCAAACCCATCAAATTTAATTTAAAAAAATTTTGATTAGTACAAATACAGTACTGGGAAATTAAATATCAAATAAATCGACTTTCAATTCTTTCGAATTCATATTCTCCTCATCTTCTTTATCGTTTGAGCTGTTCAAAGCGGCCGTTTGTTTACATTCCATCCACAGTGCGTCAGAAATTACGCTCTCGTCACTTATCACATCGACTTAAGCACGGAAATAGACTACGTGTTTGATAAAATGCCATTTCCTTTCGTTAAGAACTGATTTAATATTAAATTCTTTTTGTTTGGTTATCAACAAGTATCCCAATAGTTGAAAAACCAATCACTTATGCAAAAAACCACTCAATTATGCAAACAACCAATCACTTATGCAAAAAAATCAATAACTTAACCGAAAATGCAAAGATAATGAGTGTGCGCCAATTGTAGCAACGTCACCTGAAAAAAATGCAAATTTATAGCATTTTTTTTTTTTTTTTTTGAAACGAGGATTCAAAATTTAATTTGATTTTTCTATTTTCAATTTGTTTTCATTTTTTTTAATTAAAGAATAAATAAATAAACCATATGCAAATTAACAACCAACAAAACAAATGTAGCCTACTTTTGCCCCCTTAAAGTACACAAAAAAGTGTACGGCGGTGCAGCGAACCACCGCTCAATGCAACTGACTTTCGCTTACTATTATGGGCAACGCTGGCTTAAATTCAATTTCAGCAAATAAAGTCTAGTTTAAAAGGAGTTTTAATAACTAAAACTTAAAATTATGTTGTTTTAAAATTAGCCCTATTTGCCTTTTGTACGTGTATCGGGCGTTTAAGCCCCGAATGGGAAAGTAAATTGTTCAAATTTTAAAGCAGGAGACTTCAAATTCGCTCGAACACGGTTTGTTTTCCGTATTTTTTCCAGATTTTGATTTCCACCACAAGGTCCACGAGTCTAGTAAGATATTCGCGCCTCAATCGCTTCTCCTCATCTCCTTTATCACTTGAACTACTCGACGCAGCTCTCTCTTTACATTCCGTCAACGCTGCCTCACAAATGACGCTCTCATCCGTCAACACTCGGCTGAATTCCCTGGTATTATTCCATATAGCTTTTATATGACGCGAAGGCACTTCGTTCAAAATTAGTTTGATATATTCTTCTTCCTTGCTTTGAATTAAGCTCTGTAAATTCGAACTGTCGCTGAGAAAGTGTTGTTTACAATCAGCCGAAATCAAGCTCCTTCGCTCCCAAAACAACTCGGCGTTCTTACAATCGTTACTTTTGCTGAGTTTACTAAGGATGGTTGACAACGCTGCAGAGCTGTCGCGCTCATCCGTAAACTGCCACCTACACGGTGTCGCTTCCCTGCGTGAAGATTGTCTCGACCAACCACAGTATGTTAGCCTTCTATCCATTCTTCTTTCGAAAGTACTTAATCTACTGTATAACTACAATTTGCTAAGGTGAGCAACTTTTACTAATAAATAAAGTAATATAAACAATAATACTTTACCTTTGATTCTTGAGAAATGTCTCTATCCCTCAAAATGTCCAGGCACACTCTTTGTTGATTACAGCGATCTCATATCAATGTACGAGGATTATAATAAGTTGAACGTAAATGTTAAAGACTGTATAATTATTTATTTAATAAAGAATTTACGCAATATTTTTTTGAAAAATTAGTTTTTGTTTATGAAAATCAGAGCAACAATTTCCTTCACTCACTTCCCGGAAGAAGTGAGTGGTAGGTAGCGATAAGGATTTATTATTAAATCATTCGCTGAATGATAACAATTTTTATGAAAACTTTTCCCGTACATCGAGGCTTCAAGATCGGCCAGCAAAGAAAAATATCAAAATAAAAGAAAGGAAAAGGGCGGTTAAATTCAAATAAAAATTAGAACGTGTTTAACCAATCACAAACTAGCACAATAGTTTTAAAAAGTAGTTGACAAAACAAAATGTAGAGAAAATTAAAAAAATCGCTCATCAAAATTAGATTTCTTTTAATTAAGGGTTCAATAAATCCGAAATTATTATTTTAAAAAAAATTGTAATACTGTACTGCAAATGTTTTGATGTAGGCCTACATAACCCTCCGTCGGGCGCAATCTAAATTTTCCACGATCGGGCGCAATGTATCAAATTGATACTTTTTTTAAAAATCAATAAAAAATTAAATTTGCAACTTAAACTTGCAAAACTTGATTAATACTAACATTTAAACCCATATAAAAAGGCTACAAACTGCAAAATAAAAAAACATGGTTTTAAAATATTTTTTTTAGTAAAATGGTAACACTACTAAAAAATGAATTTTTTAGTCGTCATTTTTTGAAGGGGACAAAAATGTGCTAAATATTGAGTTTTTTTAAAAAAAACAATTTTTTTTAGTTTTATTATAATGAAAATATTAATATTGTTCCATCTGTGTAAAAAAAAATTTTTGTTCATAGACATTACATAACACATTTTTCCAAAACGTAATCGGGCGCATTGTATCAAATTGATATTTTTTTGTAATAACTTTCAAATTTAGACACAAATCACACTCAAACCAAAAACAATATTTAGATTGAGATAAAAACGGAGACTATTGTGAAAATGGTAAAGATCCACTTTGTTTTTTTCTAAGTTTTTTGGAAAAATGTGAAGTGGATATCAATTTGTACAGATGCGCCCGACAGTGGGATAAATTGTAGTTTTAAACATTGGTTTATCGGTTTTTTAGGATTTTCTTGGGATACAGTATAAGTTTTTATCCGTCTTGTATGAACGGCAATCCGGTTTGCGATAGAAACACTAACCGCGAAACTGGATTAACTTCCTTAACTGCAATACGAAATCTCCACTTTAATTAAACCAAGAGTAAGTTGTTATCATTTCCTTCCCTTTTTCATAATGGGAAAACATAATATGATTGGCGAAACGTTTTTAAAATTCTCTCGAATTTATAACCAAGGTTTTCTTTTTCCATTTACTCGCCAGTGAATGATGACCTAATTGATAATCCAAACCTTCAGCCGCGCTGTGTTCACTCTACTCTACTTATGGGAAGCAAGTGAAGAAAAGGAAAATCCCACTCTCAAATTCTTCAAAAATTTGTTTGTTTTTATTTTCAAAATTTCGATTAACTTCCTTATTGTAGCCTATACTGCGTAAATACGAGGGTACATTGAAAAGTAATGCCTCCAACTTTTTTATTTTGGGTTTTGATGGTAATATTTTAACAATTCAAACGCAGGAATAATCTTTAGAATGTGCATTTCAATTTCCTGCATTCATTTTTCAAAATAAGCCCTAAAATAAGCAGAGATAAACCTCTGCCAACGACGAACAAGTTTTTTTAAGCGGTCATCGAAGAAGTCGGCACTCTGTTTCAGCAACCAGGTTCTCACATTTCTCTCAATTTATTCATTTCTTATGTTTGTATTGGTCAGTGATGTCCCCGGACGCCGCAGTTTGTCTTTACATTTTGGGAAGAGATCGAAATCAAACGGTACCAAATCTGGGCTATATGGTGACGAGTTTCAATCAAGATTTTCTGCCGTGGTGGCACGTGACATGACATGGTGACATTCACGATACAGGCCAGATTTGGCACCGGGTCATTTCCATCCCTTTCCAAAACTGAAAGAACATCTGCGGGGACATTATTCACCAAAGAAGACCATTGAAACACAAAAAATGATGAAGTTGAGAGAATTGGAGAGGCAAACACATAATTTTTGAAAGACGTGTATCCAGTTGTATGATGATTATTTTGCAAAGTCAGTACAGGAGTGTGTTGAACATTTTGAGAGTAACAGTAGTTAATTTCCTCTCTGTACAAGGCTAAACATTACGACGGTTTGTTAGTTGACTAAAGATCGAACAATATGCCTCATTTGCTGCTTCAAACTCCGTCGCTCCAACATCTAGCTGGCGTCAAAATAGTTACTTGTCTGTGGAATCAGCGCGACGTTCTCACCCAAATTTTGCATTATTATAGTCAATTAAGATTACATAATTATACATGTATATAGAAGAGAAGAGTGTTGGCGAATGATCGAAGAGGAAGTGAATCGCAAAGTCCAGGCTCTTCAACTGCCTCAATTGTGCAATAAACAACTCATCAATTTGGTTGGACCACTGAGGGAGGAGATCATCGAGTGGGGCGATTATCATGGCCGATGGAGTTTTAATAATCATTTACTTGACATTGTGTTAACCTCAACAGTCTTATTGGACGATGCGCGGAACTATACATTATGCGAGAATGGCCAAGTTGATTGTGAAAGACAAGGAGTTAGACGTTGAAAAACGCTATGAAATCGCTTGCCTCAACTGTTTAGAGGGTCGTCAGTTGTTCCAAAGAATGGGCAAAAAGCGAAGGCAGAAGTACGTTAAGAGGCTGAAAAAAGTTGAATTTTCTGATGAACAACATTTGATGGTTTTCTTTACTTTCACCATAAATGGTAATGCGGTTTACTTGCGCAGATACTCGTATTTTAAAACCGCGATGTCGCAAACACCTTCCTCATTGAATAAATGCTTATTCCAAGCGATGCTACGTAAAGGTAAACGAGCGACGTGCGAGTATTTATTTTCAAAACTCAACCCAGAAAAAAATCCAAGTTACAACAAACCATCCCGTGGTTTAAAAACACTATACCTAAAAAAAAACCAGATACAAATTACAATAGTTAATTCAAAGTTGATTACCAACAAACAACTTTTAAAATATCAAAGTTCCAAAAATAGAAATCAATAAGTTCTTGCCAATCAAATTCTAAAACAATACGACACACGAAAAATTCTGAGCGTTATGGGAGGAGAACCTTATTCCCCAAGATGTGATTAACGGAGTGAGGATGGAAATTAGTCGACTCATAGACGTTGCGATGGAAAACAAAAAGGAGAGAAGATTGCATATACCGGTATGCATTAATTTGGTATTTTTTTTTTTTTTTTTAAATATTTTGTCTACTAACCAACATTTATCTTTTATATAGGGTTTCATTCAGTAAAACAAATTCGTGTAACGTAAAAATTTTTAGAATGAAAAAAGTAATTTTGATTCTGGTTTTTGATGCTGTTCTACCAAAATGTGAAGTACCATATTTTCGATGGGATCCGTTTCTTTGTTTTCACTTTTCAAAACTGATTCGTCCGATTCTTAAAAAGTGTCACAAACAGGGAACTACTTGTCGTCTTGGCAATTATTAGGGACTTTAAAATTTTGAGCAATGACGTCATGGTACTTCCGCTCATATCAAGAAATATAATTATATAAGAGTATATATATTTAAAAATGATTGGCGTGCATCAAATGCAAGTGGACGCACAATGAATTGAAGAATACAGCGATTTGTGCAAACAATTTATGAAAGATTTTTTAAGACTTTTAGGTTTAACGAAGATTTATAATTAATTTAAATGATGAATTGTATGCATAAAATATGTAATGTGACTAACATTTTAAAAAAAATTGTACCAATCTACATAAAATATGTTTGCGTGGCACTCCACACATAGCCTAATATGTTAAGGTGTACAACTTAAAATTATGACGTTCACAACTTAAAAAGTTGATGGAGGGGGGCATAGATGAAAGGGGGGGTGGACCCCCTAACACGTTTTACGAGTTCACTAAGACATTCACTCCTCAATCGCTTCTCCTCGTCTTCTTCATCACTTGAGCTGTTCAACGCAGCTGTTTCTGAACACTCCATCAACACGGCTATGACTGCTGCGTCAAATATCACATTGTCATCCTTAAACACGTTCCTTAAACCAGGGATTCTTGTACGCCAACATAATTCTAATATCTGACGCGAAGGCGCTTCGTTAAAAACTAATTTAACAAATTCTTCTTGTTTAGTTAGTAATAAGGCTATCAAAAGTTGCTGGTCATCTAGAACGTGTTGTTTACTAAACTCAGCCGGAGTTAAGCGCAAACACCACCAAAACAACCGGGCATAGTCATAATCTTCAAAACCATCGTTGATT
>JAQGAY010001175.1:0-16105 GCA_034698085.1 Polydesmus angustus | reverse complement strand
AAAATGGTATCAAATTATTTTCCGTGTTAGACCGAATCCGTGCTGTAGGATGCCGTGTTAAGCGAGGGATACCTGTAATCGAAATTTAACGAAGTTCAGGTTCCAGAACATTTTTTTTTCTACAAAATTTAAGGGTGCATTTATACAGTACAGTAATTATTATTGTTCCTTATAGAATAAGGAATCATTTAAATAGAAGGCTTACGTTTTGCATTAAGAGTGATGTCATATTTATAAAACTTTTTTTGTAATAATTTTATAATGGCGGGCGTTATTAAAGCATTATAAAATTATGTCATCAAAAAAGGTGGAGGTTTTCCACTTTTAACCTATTTTTCCGTCAAAATCGTTTGCCATTTTATCTATTCATCAAACAAGTACACATGCATAGTGAAATAAAATTATTTTTAGCTCTCTTATAACTCAACTAATTCCCTTACGCAATACCGACACTCAAATGACAACACCGTAACTATGAATAAGAAAATAGCGTAAGCAGCAATCACTCATGGTAAACACACGTAACATAGCGCTTGGTATGTCTCGCGGGATACCAATTGGAAACCACTGCATGTTATGCAACTTCGTTTTAATTTTGTTTAAACCAGACGCTTTACATAGGAATTGAATTGTTATAAATGGAGGGAAAAAATGAGTATTAAATTAGCAGTACGCGCTCGTGGAATTCGCGTAAATGCAATGTGTTTTTCATCGGGATAAATTATAACGTATTTGTGACGCCAGTCTGACTTTTTGTTTCCGATATGTGTACAAAATGGCGTTGCCATGACAACTCACCTGTCTCGTTTTTAGCCCGCGCGTTAATATGTAATTCACCTGCTCGCATGTACTTTTTGCACGACATGTGTGGGTGGTGTTGGGGAACTAATGGCCCACCCCCATCCTCACTTGTGCCGGTTTCCTTATGTGTGTGCGCGGTGTACCTTATTATCTGTACGTTGATGTTCATCGGGGTCAAACATGTCACCCTTCCTCCCGCCATTTAGTCTTAATCGATACACTTAATCGATGAAGAATTATCGATCTATTTTTATATAATTTTTGTTTGGTGCTCGCGTTTTGTGTGACCAGGTTTTATGTGACGACTTTATCCAATTTTAATGTGGGTGAGGGTCCGCGCGCGCACATCAAGAGTCAGAAACAAACTCACTGCCGAAAATCGATCCGGGACAAATAATAAGTACAGTATCGATTAAGGGAGAAAGAAATATATATAAAAAAAAAACTTCATAAACACGCGATACATTAAAATTGGGAATAATACTAGCGTATTAGGATTTAGAATAAATATTTTAAAGGATTTTTTTTTTGTTGGTGTTTCCTAGTTAGAAAAATTATCGACTGATTTTGTTCACTTTTGTTAAAGATTTTTGTAATCAAGATTATTTGATTTAATTTTTATTTTAAGTTTGGGTGATAACACAACGATTTTTTTTTTAAGATTTACTTACGGTAACTAAATTGAGTAAGGTTTGTTGTTTAGAACATGATAAAAGCGAGTTTTAAAAAAATGGTGGATTTTTTTAAAACATTATTTATTGGCGCTTAAAAGCAAAATAAAGTAATGGAATAATATTGTCATACAATCTTAGCTAGCGAATAAATATTTTAATTGAATTAGTTATTTTGTCTTTATCTAGTTTTTTTTCTTCTGAATTTTACTTTTTGATATGACATGAAATCCAAAAATAAATTTTAATTACTTTTATAATAATTGTGATATTTTGTTATTACAGTATAGCCATAAATAGATAGGTATATGGGTGTAGTTTATCCATGAAAAAATTTACTTATTTTAAAAAAAAGCCGATTATTTTGATTTGTCATAATTTATTTTTTGAAGATAAAAACTATTACTGTATTGTAAAAAGCTTTTGAATCATGTTTTAGAAAGTTTTACAAGTTGAAATATTATTTTAAATATTGTAGGGGAAAACTTAAATCTTATTGTCAACTGCACTAATTTCTAAGCTAATAAAGTTCCTGAATTAAAATACATGTACACTAATAGAAGTGCAAAGTTGTAGAATGCAAATTTATGCATAAGCAAAAAACACTACCCTATAGTAAGTGTTAAATTGGTCGGGATACAGTAAGTTAGGTATTATTTATTTTTTCTTAAACCAAAAAAAAAAACAAAAAACAAAGCTTATTAATGAATGACATTAAAATCTGATTAAGTGTTATTATCTTATTCGATTGGCTCGTAGATAAAACTCATTCTTTTATTTCTCAATCAAAATAATTATGTATTTGCATGTACTGTAGGTAATTATTTATTTTTATCCTCATTTAAATAAGCCTCAGTAAAATTTTTTTTTTTTTTAATTCGAACAATATCTTTGTTTGACTTAACGAGTGCCGTATTAATTTTGTTGAATTAGCAGCGGTTTTAATTGGGGGGAAAATTGGTGACGGCAACCTTATGACGCGTTGGCTTTACTCCGATACTTCAACTATTATTTACAATCCATATCTGCCGCGGCTCTCACTTTTTTTTTATTCGTTGACGATTACCGGTCTGCTTCGTGTATTATGCCGTAAAAAAATGCGCATATTCAAATTGGGTTCCACGTAAAAAATGTCGCAAGCAGGTGCCACACGCTGCGCAGAGGATAGAATTAAACAGCATAGGCCTTCTGTACTGTATTGGCAATCATTCAGAGGTCAACGAGGTCATCCCACCTTATTTCAATCGCCCGGCAAATTATTATGCGAATATGTGCAATATTTTAATGCGGTAAAATATTAGAATACGTACAGTACTAAGAAATAGTTTTTTTGATGGTGACTGGTGTTGCAATACGGACGCTAATAATGCGAAATTCTATTTATAACGAATTTTTTTTTTTATTTTTTTTAGCAAGAATTGGTCTCCTTGTACTTGTAAATCAATTTTACAACTTCAATGAACGCATCGTGGTTGTAGCAACAAATTTAAATTGTTTTTCACATTAATAATCGAAATTTTTATATTTCTTAAAAAAAAAACTCCCGATAATTTGATTTAAATTTTAATTTACGAGAGAATAATTTAATTTTTATAACAAAATTTTCAAAAAATAATATTTCTTTGCAACTGCAAACAACTGCAAGTCAATTAGTGCAAAATGAGGGGTACAATTCATAACGTAAACTCAATTTGGAACACTTATTGTTGTATATTTTGTGATTTAATGGAATAATTTTACGATTTTCACTATTCTTTATCCCTCCCCTTGTATTGAAAGTAGGTTGAAGCGACTAAATATGCGTTCGTTATTGTATTTCCCCAATTTAATAATTCAGTGAGAAAGTTCTCATAATGGAGGTAGAAACGTTCGTTTTCGAGTTGAACCGGATGATTGACTAATAATGCATGCAGTATTCATTTTGTTTGGGGATTCTATGTCATCTTCGATATGTAAATCGATAGTGGCTCGAGCACGCCACCACGCGGCAGCACTTTGCATATTATTAGGAGAAGAAAAGTGAAGCGGAAGTGATAGGTCGCGACCTGCTAATTAGTTGTTGGAAAACGCCTCTAGGTGACACTGATGATGCCCCACACATGAATTATGCTTGATTACCGGAAGTAGGAGCCCCTTTTTTTCTTTTCTTTTCTTTTTTTTTATTTTTTACTATTTGCCTATTGTTATCCGGAATCACGTATAATTAATGATTACGGATTATCGCGGGTTGCAAATATTGGACTCATCATTCAAAAACGTAAGAACTCATTCCCATATACAGTATTTAAATTTAAAAAAAATAACACGCGTTCAAATACACCGGATAATCGTAATAAAATTCTAATTTAAACCATTTTTTTTTTTACCTTTTGTAAAAATAAAATTGCTCCCGGATTTATCATTTCCTCAAATTCTTTATCTAAATTCGTCGCGACGAATGCAAATTATTTTTTTGGTTTCGAAGAAAAGATAAATAATAGCAATTTGTGGAAACGTTTATATTAGTGATTTTATTAGTTTTATTATCGTTTTTAAGAGTATAAATGTTAATTTTTGTCATTTTTATTTTGCTAATGTGTTTGGAAAACTTATTTTAAAGTTTTTAGATGAGTAAATTGTATGCTAAAATGATAAGAATTGAACACTGAACATCTTATTAAACTTAAAAAATGTCAAATTGAGGAAATTAATTTGAGATCAGATGCGTTTTGGAATAATAGTACGAGCCAGTATTTTGCATAATTTTTTTTTATGGATTTAATTGACGTAATTTGTATAGAGCAATTTTTATTATTGTTACGTACTTTAGAAATAATTAATTTGCGTGTTTAAAATGTATTTAATAACGCTTGATCGAAAAAAATAATGCCTAATAATAATATTAAAAGAGTTAATGCCGGAACTGAGATCTTTCCTGTCATTAATTACGTTAATATACTGCTTCGCACGATAACAATTAATATTTTAAAAAAAAAAAAATATGTAACGTTAACGAATTAAAATTGCGTATAATTTAAAATTTTTGACAAGTGAGAGGGGGAAATTTGTCAAAATTATTCCGTAAAATAAAGTCATCACCACTCAAAAATTTGACATTTGCATGGTTATCATCGCGCTTGCATAAGGCCGCATTAATTTTAATATCACTCTACACTCTTTATTTAAAAAAAAAATTGCAAAATTTAAATTTGACATTGAAGTATTTTTAAAATTAAAGTAAATTTTAAGGAAAATTGAAATATCACTCGGTAAATAGAAAAAAATAAATATTAAAAATTCTGTAGTTTTAATAAAAAAAATTTTAAAAAAATTTCGTTATGTTTTTACACGAAATTTGCCAAGAGAGTTTTTAGCGTGAAATTGTTACTGAATTGACGTTCAGCTATAATATATTAGCGCATTTTTTAAACAAGATTACACAGTTTTGACTAATGTCTCCCTAAAAACTTTCTGAATTTGTCAGTTAACCCAGCTCACTGTTTGAATTGCAAGCTGGTTCGAAAAACTAGACATGAATTTAAAATATAGTTAACGTAACGAAATTTTTACGTTCTACTAAAATTGATTGACACGGAAACCCATAAACATTTTATATTGGGGGAACTTTCAAACATTTTCGTTGTATTGGTTAATATCTTTCTGCGTATTTTTTTTTTATTATCATTATTAACAAAATTTCTAAAGCGATTACTGTACTGTAACATTACGTGCGATAAAACTTGTCGCGTTAACGTAATACAAGTTTTGCCTCGTTAACAATTGTTAAATTGACACCTATAGCGAATAAATGGCTTATCGATTGTTCCAGAAAGATGAATGAAGGGACAGGGGTTTCCCCCCCACCCTTCCCGGTTTAGACGGACAATACGTTCGGGACGAGTTATTTTATTAAACCTAAAAATAGAGACGCGAGATTAGCTTCGCTTTGGCTAATTTATATCTGAAAAGTAAACGCTTTCACTTTTTCATTTTTCATATAAATAATAAAAAATAATAGGAGAGAAAAGACTATTTAAGCGAAGTAAATCGGTGAGAAATAACCCAATTTCTAGTTTAAAGAATGAAAATATTTCCTTAGTACAGTAATTACTCGAGATTTTGGAGGAGAAGAAGAAGATGTGTGTTAGGCGCAGATAGCGCGGCGCCATTTTGTCCGTGAAAAATTTTTTAATTTCAACTGCGGACGTTTTATTTCTTTGATATTTCATTCATTTTTACCGCCCTATTCTTGATAAATGTCCAGGCCGAAGCTACGGAGTTTGCAATTAGATTAATACGAGGAATTGTAGAAAAAGATGAAGAGAAAGAGGGGGGAAAACGATTGAGGCGCCCCCTGGTGTCCGCTTTTGCATATATACTACACCTATCCAGTGCGCGCAATCAAAGAGATAAAAGTGGAATAATTGCAGTGGAAATGGACAAGTACAACAACGACCTCTGACATCACGAAACTCTCTCTCTCACACACACACACATACACAAGTTCGAAATATGCGCGCATAAAAAAAATGGCAACAAACGTGAAAAAATGGTAATAAAAAAAATTGCGGAGGGCGCCATTTTAAATCGTGGCGAAACAAAACCGTGGGGGAAAAGTAAGTTGGAGAAAGAAAAAAAATAAAAATTGGGAGAGAGATTAAATAAAATAAAAAAAAAAGCCTCGATGAACTTGGCTGAGTTTTGTCGATGATAAAAAGAGCAGGAGTTAACGTCATTGCACTTTGTGTCATTTTTATATTTTTTGTTTCGGGAATGGAACAATAGTCGTGGCGGGAGCGCGAAACTTCTTTGTACTCGGCGGCCAAAACAACCAAAAACATTTTTGCACAAATATAATTTAAATTTGAAAAAAAGAAAAAAAAGAGAGAACTTATGGAAGAGATAAATATAAATAGAAAACTTTTTTGGTTTGTTTATAAAAATGTATTAAAAAGAAAGATTTGAATTATTTTTTTGTAGCGAAAAAAAAAAAGAGTGTTTTAAAAGGAAATTATTTTTAGTACGGATGACTGTTATTATTTTATTGACCACTGCAATTTCAACTTGGTCAGTTGCACAAAAAAAAAACAACCAGATAACATCTTTACTCTAAATGGGGATTAGAGATAACCTATTCTATTCTATTGGTTTTTGCAAAATAATAAAATGTTTTTTTTGTTGAGTTGTTGAAACTCTGTAGATTTATACTTGGCAATTGTAACGAGCTGATAATTGCGCTTTAGGAATGCAAAGTGTTAAGTATCATTCGTGCGTATCGTTATTTTAGCTGAGAAACTTATTATTTAACGAAATAAAAAGTTGAGATGAGGATAAACATTGCTTTCTGTAACGATGGAAATTTAAGAGAACAAAATCTCTGTTTATAGAGTACATGTACGGTAATTGTTCCTTCTCGCTCCCGTTGAAAGGGGCTTTCGAACATTTGAAACATTTTAATGTTTCGTCTAATGAAAATCTAATTTTATTTAATTTTGTTTATTCTGAGATGAATTTGTTGAATTTAAAAAAACTTTAAATTTAAAATTTTATAGTTAAATCCTCGACTAATAGATTTGGGTAAACAATCACAACTACGTACATGTAGTTTTTAAGAAGAAAAATACATTAATTTTTTTGCAATATTTGATACTGTACTTGATTATTTAAGGAAATGCGGCATTGTAAATTTTGAATGTGCTACCATTTGAATCGTTACTTTTTGAGCAATTTAACGTAATAATGATTGATATTGGACTGACATTCAAACAACAAAAAAAACGCTATACGAGTAAATATTTTATATGCTCGTAAACTGAATTATCCAAATTTAATGTTACTTAAATCACCCATGGAAACAATTACTTCAGGTAATGATAGTTGTTCCGTCATTAATTTTTGGGTGGGCCATTACGGGCAAAAAGAATAAAAAATAATTTTCCTCCTTCGCTCATCAAACTTTCTGTTCAGTGTAAAGCTTCTGAGATTTTACATTTACATCTTTAAATTTTTTTAGTTCGTAGCATAGAACAGAATAATTTTTAACATTTTTAATGCATTCAAATGCAAATAAAAACTACGCAATAAATACTGGTTTTCGACAAATATCCTGTTGACATTGCCAATCATTTAGTCCACCATTATTACCGTATTATTATTTATTTCGTTAATGGATTTGAAATTAAGCAAGGTTGTTTTTTTTTCTATCTCTAGTAAACAGTTACTTAGTGACAAAGTAGTTTACCATAATAAGGACATTATAGTATAATGTTAATATTATGATCGATGCGAAAAATTCATTTCTCATAAATAACATTAAATTAACATTAAATTCGAAAGAAAAAAAAAAAAGAATGAAATGTCCCAAGTTTTAAGTGTGTTTTTAGCGTAAGAGCCGAAAGGTTTGTTTGGGAACGCATTGGCATAATTCGTTGGAGAAATGGATTTTTAAAGTAGGCCAGTGTTGCCAAATTCGATGTGTATACTACTGTATTATACACAGTCATGTACAGTGCGTGTTGTATACGTGTATTGTCAAATCGCGCAATTGTTCTCGCGTGGAATTTAGCGGTCGTCTTAGAAACGCGAATGATGCGAAACTTGAAGATCAAGTCATTTTCTCTCTCACTCTCCTTTACTCACTCACTCACTCACTATACTGTACTTAAATCTACTCCACTTTTTCCATTTTAAAGTCGATAGACGGGCGCTGATTTAACTTTGAATAATAAAGTAGAAATATGCGTATCGACGTCACCATGGTTTTCACATTTGATGAGAGAGATCGAGGGAGAAAGAGAAATTATTATTAGAAATCTAATATTTTTGGTCGCGTAATGGACGACTTTCCCACTTTCAACAATTTTTTTTTTGTTGTTGTTGTTTAAAAATATATCAAATGTACGCGTACTTGTCTTTCTCTCGAGCAAATTTTTGCTTATAGTCTCGCGCGCAACTAGTTTATTTCCGTGAGCCAGCCTCCAACTTAAAGGAAAAAATCTATGACAACCGAAGTTAGGCAAAGTTTTTCTGGCGTGACGCGCTAATAACAGCATTTATTCTCTTTACCGTGACGTCACAATAACGTTGATTTAACATTCAGAAATAAAAATAAGTATGACTTTCGACATTTCGGATGTTTGGGTTGTGCACCTATTACGTCATTTCCGATGTGGAGAAGTTTTTCAGATTTGAAAGGGGAGAGAAGTTTTTTTTTTTTTTGTAACGTTGCTTTTAATCACTCGTTTAATAATTATTTGGCAGTCGTACGTTGATTTTTCTTATTTCGCATAATTATCACTTGTCTAATAGAAGGACAACCGGTTGCCGATTGTGGGATGGTTATCTACTATAGGCTCCTAGCTAGTATTGAACCATTAGGACATGATTTCGCTATTGTAAGTCGCATTTATAACAAACTTTATTAGGAAAATGAAAGTGTGTGGCAACAAAAAGAACTGATTTTATTTTAAAATTCTTTGATCTCGGTTTATTAAGCTGATGAATGTTCGCATGGTCAGTGTGCATTCTGAAGTTGAAAAGCGTTCACACCGAAAAGTTCGAAAACTATTGATTTTGTGACGTCATTTTCACGATTTTTAAAAATTCGAAAAAAAAATTACCTTTGGTTTTCATCGAAAAAACAGCAGTGAAAAGATGGAAACAGGTTTGCAGAAGGCGGAACTAGTTCCATCAAATCTTTCTCGTTTAGGCCTACACTGAAAGGTGAATCTGGTTTCACCGATTGAAACCAGTTTCAAAATTTTGGTGCGAACATATTAATGTGAGTTTGAAAAAATTTAATCTGGTTTTATAAGACGTTTAACTTGATTAAAATGAAAGTAAACAAGATTACTTTTTTTGCATGAATGCGCACATTTACTATAGTTTTAGTTTGATAAAATTTTCTTTTTCTTTGGCCAACAAAAATTTAAACGAAGATATACATGTAGTATATTCTAAATTTAGATTTACAATATTTTAGTACTGAAATTGATTTCTTTTGAAACTTGAATATCTAATAATATTGAACTTGCAACAAATTTTGTTGTGCGAGTACTGTGATTTTTGTTCTATACGCATGTATACCTCATTTATCCCAAATTTTATTTTACCGCTTATTTTTTAATACGAACTCGTTATACTAATTACGAATTTTTTTTTTAAATCTGGTTATTTATTGAAGCATTTGCAAATAATAAACTCGAGTTAAATTTATTAAAGAAGCCAAACCAGTTATTTTGGGGTATAACATTTATTTTTGTTAAATATTATTTGCCAATTAGTTGTGTTTCTCTCTCATTAGTCTCAATTAGTTTGCTTACCTTGCAAAGTTTGTTAAAATTCTATAAATAAATTCGCCGTTTACTTTGCATCGAAGTAATATTTTATTCGTTTGCAATTTTTTGTTTCCTCCGTTATTATTGTCATTATTATTATTGTAGCACATGAAAAGCCAAAAGCGAAACTGGTTTCAATAATAATTCTATAGAAATGCATTTTTTAGTTTGAAAAAATATTTTTTTGATTGCCACCACGAGAAACTCGAAAACGATTTGAAATCAAACTAATTATATTTCTCGGAAGAATCGAAGTACTAAAAACTAGAAAATAAATCTTTAAAATAATAATAAAAAAAAAAAAAAAATTGACGAAAAATAAAATTAAAATTTTTTTTTCGCGAAAGTTGTGGAGCGAAATTTTTCTAGAGACGTTTCTGTTTTTAAGTTAAACGCGAAAAACACTGATAGAAATTATTCTTATTGCTTTCAGCCAATTGTTTAAGGTTACTTATTATTACGGCTTATAAAATGTCTCTCGTTTCTTTTTCTTCACCCAAAAAATTTTTATTATGTTATTTTTTTTATTATTATTATTATTGTTATTCTTCTCTTTTATCGAAAGTCGAATGGCAACATTGACATGCAACTATTGTCTGTTAACAAAGTTTCTTTCTGACTTTATTTAAAGAATATCATAGCATCTTTTCTCCACTCCCCTATCCCCCATCCCCCTTTCTTTCACTCCCCTACCCTCTTCCCTCCCGTCCCTCCAACCTTAAAATGCTTTGTGCTTCTTCTCTCAGCAAAAAAAAAATAAAAAATCAATGTAAATAAATTGTTGTGGCCTCTTTATTCCAATTCAAAGTTTTTGAAAGAGGGTTTTTGCGAATAACTTTCAGTTACAGGGTTTGAGAGACGGGGATTTTATGCTCCAACGCTAATTAAATACCAATTATAATACGCGTAATTATTAAAATATGTCGTTTAATTATTCGACGATAATTTTTAATTTTTTTTTCTTTCCTTCGAGCTTTTTTTTTTTTTTTTTTTTCTCTCTTTCTTTATGAAATGGACAACGCTGTTTATGAATCCGAGGAATTTGAACATTTCAACACTCGTCTAAAATTGTAATATACAATGTGCTGAGGAAAGGTAAATGTTACCTAAGGATACGAAACTTTTTTTTTATTTGCGCAAACTGAATGCGGTTTCGGAACTACCAAATAAATTACGCTCAAAGTGTTCAAATTAAATGATTCGAATAGTATTTTTTTTTTTTTTTAATAAAGCGTCGAGAACTCGACGATGCCGAATATTAAACGATAAAGGTCAAGTGAATGACACTCAGTTGTTGCCTCTTTACCTGATGGTAGCTCAAATCATCTATTTATATTATTAATAATATTTCTAATTCAAGACGTTTGAGTTTTAAAACATCGTAAAAACGTGTGCTTAGAGAAATTTAAAAGTTTGTGAAATTTTTTTTTTCTTTTTAAATTTAGTACTGGAGTTGTTGTTTTTTAAGGACAATTTTGTTTTATGAGCGTATTTTCTAATGATACCTAATACTTTTTTAAACCGTTTTTTAAGAGCTCTGAGAAAGGGGTGCGCGCTTTAGATTGGAAGAATTTTGATTTATTTGACCACTTCTTTTCCCATGTCATAGACGGCAGCACATTTATCATATTTTCAGGATTGAACTCTTACGTTTGGCTATTTTTCATATTCTAGAACTGAATCAGTGATAAAAATTAATGTAATCAAAAATGCTACAGAATTATGAAGGTGCATTGAAGCAAAAAATAAGTTTATACTTATTATGCAGATAAACAAAGTAGGCCTACAGTAATAGAATTGCAAGGGTGGACAAATTCTATATACAGTATTATACTGATAAAAAAATATCTTTAGATAATGGTACTAATAAATGTTTACCTGAAATAAAATTTTATTAGTAGAAAGTTTTTTAAATATTAACTACATGTAGGCCTAGTTAGATTGATTATTTGGGGAAGTTCAAAACTGTTTCTAGTACTTATTTAGTGAACTTAGTGTATTCTTTTCAAATAGATGCTCTTCACATAGCTTTGCTAAAATAGGAAGAGTGATTTAAGTAAAAATCTAGTAAACCCGAAATTCAACTGTAAAAGTATGCAAAGCCCGGAGTGTATTTTCAGTCTAAATTTCTACTTAAACTAGTTGAAAATAAGCTGCGTCCGGGTCTACCAGTGTTTTTCAAGGGCAAAAAAAAATCAATGTCATAGATTTAATCGGGCGATAACAAACTCGATATCAGAAAAAAAAGGAGATTTAAATAAAGGTTAATGTTTATTTATTGTTCGGCGGTTTATCAGGTGTGAATCGACGGCCTAGGCTCGTGTGTGTACAGTATTTAGGGTGCATTCGTATTAGGAGTCGAAATCAACAACCTTGCCAAATATTGACGCGAGCTTTTTTTTTTTTTTGTTGGTACAGTATTTATCCCCCCACTCATCATTAAACAAGGGGTCAATCATTGTCTCGCACGTGCCATCGTAATAAGGTTTCAATTATCATTTTTTTGATGAAGACATTAAAGATGTCAACATTGATTTACACCGAGCACTCACTCGGATTCCCCGGATCTATTTGCCTTATCCATCGCACTTTTCGCTCTTTTTTTCAATCCCAGCAGGTGGCCAGGTTGAGGAATAGCACGAAAACGCAAACACCGGGCACGGAAGGTCGTGAACTCTCTACTAAACATCAGCAATATACAAAAAGCAACACAAAAAAACCCACAATCACTGCGCTAAATATTTGGTGCAACGAAATATTTTTTTAAAGCTGGTTTAAAATAGAAAATATTAAAAAAAAACTTTAATTTCGCTGAAATATAAATTGGAAGGGGGAAAAAATTAATTAATTTTTGTTTACTCGGGTACTTTAACCTAATTTAAAAAGAAGTTTTTAAATAGCATTCTAATAGTGTTACGTGGTAAATTTCAATACCCACTATTAAAAAATTTTAATTGTTTTTTTTTTTAAATTACTTGTACCAGTATTTTAAAATGAATTTTTTTTTAAATTACAGTTTTATAAATAAAATGTAGAAAATTTTCTGTGCACCAGAATTTCAAGATTTTCAATTAAGCAAAGTTTTTCTTTTCAAATGTAAAAGTTCTTTTAGACAGCCATAATAATAAGCACCAGCATCTTGGTACCGGTACTGTTATTTAAAAATAACATATTTTCACGGTATACATTTTGTGGCATAAAATAAAATTTTTTATTTACAGTGTTACATAGCTTAATATCAATGCTTACACCTTCAAATTAGATGCCTAAGGAAGTTATTTTCTCCCTGCTCTTAGAAGTTAGAACAAGTCTGGAACCCTGGAAGTGGAAATATGTACATTTTGTCGGGCACAGCTTGTGAATGTTGACCCACGTGGGTCAGTGCCAATTAATAGCGATCTTGTGGATTTTCAATTGTAAGTCAGAAAATCGTAAGAATCCAATTGCACATGATTCCACTTCTACTGTAGTAAAGCAATGTTATTAAAAATAAGGGTTCCACATCTAATTATTAATAATTTTCGGGTGGCTTTATTTATTTTTCTCAAATTCGTCATACCTAAACATTAATTTTTCCCAAAAACGTTGCGAAGAATGTTCTTAACGTAGACGAAAACTTTTACTTCGAAATATTGATTTAATTGAATTAATTAATAAAGGATGCTTTAAAATCGTATCACGTAACGAAAAGCGCGCGTTTCAGACAGGCAGGGTTCGTTTGGGTACGTTGAATCAAGTGTTATGTTTCCCAACTTTTCTTATTTCAATTCGAAACGTGTGTTTATTTCCATGGAAGGGAACTGTGTTTTCCCCGCGCTCGCCGCCGCGAAAAGCCAAGGGAAAACAATTAGCGGTGCGGTGTCATTAATGTTGTAATATAAAACTTTATCCCCTAACACGTATTCTCGTTCAACAATATTATATTAAATTCTTCCGCATACTTTTTCTTCAACTTTTAACCCATCCCCCCTCTCTCACATTCCCCTCTTTTTCTCGGACCATCCCCCCTACCTTTATTTTATTTTTATTTTTCGCTTCCCTCGCCGCTCGCGCCTTGCACTACGCGTTGCTCGGGTGAACGCGAGCGGTTCCTATGTAATATTCTAGAAATCATTATTAAAGCGGACGCCGAAGGTTAATTAAAAATAATTTAAGTTTGCCACCCGTCGACTTCTTCGCTTACACCTCGTGCACTATTTTTGCCGATTTCTTTCACGCAACTAATTAGGCCAATAATAATTAATAAGAGTATTAACACGTTGCGAAAATAACTTATTTGTTTACGGTCTTATTAGAGATGATTATATTTCGTTAATTTTATGGTGTCAAAATTTTTTTTTTTTTTTTTTGGATTTTTATTTTAATTTGGTTAATAATAGACGTTAATGATTTTCAAACGGAGAAATTAGATTTAGTTGTAATTATTTTTGATTTATAAAACTTATAGCACTATTTTGTATGTTTATTATTACAGCTTCTGCTTTTGGTCTTTTTTTGGGGGGGGGATTGGGTTTTGGCGGATTTTTTTAAACCAATTTATTTGCTTTCTCTACTTGAGACAAATTTTAATAGAGTTAAAGTTTTATATTAGGACGGAAATTTGGCTCAAATAAATTTTTTGAATTACAATGTAGGCCTATATACTTTTCTAGTAATAAAAAAAAAATGCGAGACGGAAGTTGTTTTTTCTGCGTACAAATGATTCATCGAATTAATAACAGAGTTGCCAATCCATTTTCTAGTTCCGTTCTCGTTTCGATTAGAATTTTTTTTAAAAATACATGTATTTGAATGTAAATAACAAAAGTTGGTTTTTGACTTTCCTAACAACTATCGCAACCACAAACCTAGCAACTTATCCTATCGCAATTTCGATTTATATATTAATAATAATAATGCTGTAATAAAGTAACAAAAAAAATTTCGTGTACCGGTATTATTAATAATTTTGTGAAAATTGTTATAGATCGAAAATAAAAAAATGAAGAAAAAAAAAAAATTGGAGAGTAGGTTATTAGGTGTGGCAATGCCAAAAATTCGCGTGCAAAATTTTTATTTGCCTGAATTTAAATTTTAATTACGATTTAGCAGGAAATTGTGAATTATATTTTTTTAAAAAAACAACGAAATTGCGGAGGAAATACTATCAAATATTCATGCGTGCGTTTAATATTGGCTGTAGTTAACGTGGTTTGGCAAGTTAATTCCAAATTACGAGTTAGGAATTTGTTCGCGAGAGATGGGATAGGCGGTTCCGGCGCCTATTTTTTTTTTTTTTTTTTTAATTTTTACTTATTTTCTTTTTTTTTTTTTACATGGCATAAATATATCCTTAGATCTCGATGCGAGCGAGTATTAGCTCTTTTTTTTTTTCCTTACTCCAAATTTTTTCTTTATTTGATAAGTGTATAATATTACATTTAGACTGATATTTATTTGTCCATTAAGATGGGAGATAACCGGTTAAGGGTGATAGATGAACACGAGTAAATCGTGTTTTCATCTCAATTCTAGACCGAATGTTTCGGAGCGGAGATACTGCTGTAGAACAAGAAAAATATAAAAAAAAAAAAGGAAAAAAGGAAAAAAAAAAAAAAGCGGCGAAGAACATGCTTGTTCAACTGGTGGTATGTATGAAATATTTTAACCAAAAAATTTTAATCTCGTTCTTTTATCTTGTGAGAAAAAAAGTTTCTCACTTGGGAGGGAGTCTGTACTGTATGTACGGCGTATCCATCTGCTGCCGACCAACTGGTATAAGTTTCAGGAAACCCCCCTTCTCTTCTCCCCTGTCTTTACCAAACGCGAGCGTAACATTTGCCCTTCCTCTTCTAATATTTCGTTGCCACCGCATTTACGAATCGAGATTTAAAGTTTTTCCGCAACGAAAGAAGGTTTCATTAAAGGAGATTAAATTTCTTTGGTAAAAATGTTTCCTACAACGGGATCAAAACTTTAATCTAGTTTAATGAAAGACTTTTGACTTTTTTTAAACTTTATTTTAGTTTGATAGCAGCAACATAGATTAATCGTTTGGCTTAAGCTTAAGTTATTTTGAAATTTTTAAGAAATATTAGTCGCTAATTTAAAATTTTAGTCTGTAATTTTTTTATGATTTCGTACGGTAGTTATTTTGAGCTTTGTTGTTACTTTTTTTTAATATTCGCATCATGTTTAAGTCATTCTAATTTAAGAATTTTAATGCTTTGGTCAAAAGATTAAATGCGAAAATTTAATAAATCTCACAAAATTATAATAAGCTGCGCTAAATTTTAATACTTGCTGCATCATTGGCTGACTGCTGAAGCTTACAAATTT
>JAQGAY010001174.1:0-16118 GCA_034698085.1 Polydesmus angustus | reverse complement strand
AGACGAGAGGCGGGTACTCGAGATAGGTGACGTCAGAGAGGAGTTACCACGGTGACGCACTTCCTCCCCCTTGACACTTGGTTTATCGTATAAATAACTAATTCGTCTGCTTTTTTATCAGTTCGCCTTAAAAGTTGAAATTTATTGTTGGTTCTTGAACGTGTTATTATCGTTTGTGGAATTCTGCTATCAAATCAAATTAAAAAATGGTAATATTTATTTGTATTGCATTACGGAATTTGTTTAAACGATGAAGTAACTATGTCCATTTGTAACTAATGATAATATTATTGTACATAGGGTGAACGCAAAGGGCAAAACAAATATTATCCACCTGACTATGACCCGAAAAAAGGAGGACTAAACAAATTTTTAGGAACTCACGCTTTAAGAGAAAGAGCAAGGAAATTAGATCAAGGAATTTTAATTATAAGGTAGAAATTTTAAGCCCTTCTCTTAATCTGTAACGTTGGGTTTGACCGTTTGTTATAATCAGGTAGCTTATACATTCTTCACTAATTTCAGATTTGAAATGCCTTATAATATTTGGTGCGACGGTTGTGGTAATCATATAGGAATGGGAGTTCGTTACAATGCGGAGAAAAAGAAAGTTGGAATGTATTATACCACACCTCTTTGGCAGTTTCGAATGAAATGTCATTTGTGTGATAATCATTTTGAAATGAAAACCGATCCTCAAGTAAGGTATACAAAACAAACTTTTTAAATGTCGATAATAACGCGAACCTGTTGTCATGTCAAGAATTTAGATTATATAGTGGTGAGTGGAGCTCGAAGACAAGAGAGAAGGTGGGATCCAACTCAAAATGGACAAGTTGTTCCAGAAGGTTTGTAGTTTACAGAATTTGTTATACAAAGAGAAGAAAGCTTCAATAAACGATTGTAACCTTAGATAAACAAACTAGTCATAAACTTGCTGATGATGCTATGTTTAAACTGGAACACGGAGTAGAAGATCAAAAGAAAAGTTCATTGGTGGCTCCATCAATAGCTCATTTAGAAGATCTACAATCGCGTCTGAAAGACGACTACATAGCAAATAAAATTCTACGGCAAAGTTTTAGAGTATAAATTCTTGGGTTTAAACTTGATATCAATGTATTTACAATTCCATAATTAATTACTTAATTAGGAGAAGAAAAAAGATTTAGCCAAAAAAACAGAAATTGACAAGACTTTGTTGATCAAATCGTCACTAGATATCGAATTAGTGCCCGAGGATCCTAAAGATATTAAATTGGCCAGTCTCATCAAATTAACACCTTTAGAAAGTAAACAAGTGTGATAAACTATTTTTTATTGATGAATATTAATTTGAATTATTAACATTAATTTTATAGGCTACGAAGACAAGCAAAGAAAGAAAAGGGAAGAAATTGAATCTAGAACATTATTTATTTCCACTTCTTCAAAATTCAATGTTAGTTCGCCTTCTTTAATCCCAAATAAAAATATCGACAAATTGGGAATTAATAGAAAACCAGCAGCTTTAGATTTTGGTATAATACGAAAAGTAGATAAACAAAATGCTGAAACGTCAGAAACGCAGTGCTATGGCTTGGTTTCGTATAGCGATGATAATACCGAAAGTGATAGTTCTACAATTTCTGAGAGTGCATAAAATTAATTACTGTTAACTTAATAAATGAAACAAACGCATAAGCTTGTATTGGACAAATCCTTTTTTATTTAGTAGGAGACATAAAGATGTATAAATTGAAAATTATACGAATGAAGACCTGTGAAATAAATATACGAAGAATTAAATTCTGTTTCTCCAAAAATGTTCCAAGAGCAATTTTTTACCATTTCCATTATCGTAACCTCCTAGCTTCACGTTCTGATTCCAGTAGTGTCAGAATATCGCCTTCTCTTACTGGTCCCTTAACATTTCTGATGATACTTCGGCTAGTCTCGTCCAGAAATTCCACTCGAACCTTTAAAAACTCAAGTTATGGAAAATTGTCTTAAATATTCAATAGACTTCTGATGTACCTGTGTGCACTGGCCCTGAGATCCAGTTCTGCCCAACACCTTAGTTACCTATAAAATACCATCAAAATTTATTAAAAAATTCTTTGCCAAGTAAAATAATATTATGATGTATGTAAATAACGTCCACGTTGTCTAAATTATGAAGGTAGACCTCCATGCTGTCGTTAGGCCTATTTTTTTTTTCTAAACTACTGTAGTTACTAATGCTTTGGACGTAATTTACATTTTCATAAATGTATATAAAACTTTGACGACTATTCTTACCCTAGCAAGCTTGGTTTTATCCATTTTGAAGTAATTATTAGAGGAATCGTTAAATAATTCTCTATAGAGAAATCGGGAAACAACCTCAAAGGCAATAAAGAAGAGTTGAATGCGTGCGTGTTCGCCTCAAAATCCTCTATCGGACAGCACTGTTAATAATTTTTTAAAATTCTAAATAAAATTAATAAAATTACAATATTGCATATTTTTAAATAGTATAAATTTTGTAAGTATTAACAAATTAATTTTTTTAGATTAATAAATTTGAAGTTGCATAATTATTATTTTGACTTATTTTTTCAGTGCTGTCGTATGAAAAAAGTCCGTGAAAAAATATTTCGAAAAGATGTCGGCAGTGAAGCCTAGAGATGTTTCTCCATTTTTGCAAGTTATTAGAAATTTTTTATTAGGCGTAAGTAAAATACTTTTATGTATATGAAGTTACAGAGTTATGGATAATTTGTTAATTTTAGCGAACTCACCATACTCCACTTCGTTTTCAAGATGGAATTGCCGCTAGGTAGAGAGTTATGACTGCATGCTTATGATTTATTATGTTGACTTTTTTTTAATTGAGATTTTATAAAAACACTTAGGACCCAACCACCTCCAAATTTACCAGATGGTCCTTCACATAAGTTATCCCAAAATTACTACGTAACCAGAGACGGTCGTCGGGAAAGTCGACCACCTTTGCTTGTGGCTGACAATATTAACCAACAAAAAGTGATAACTGCTGGAACTTCATCAAGGTACGGTATATTAAATTTGTATTCCTTTTCTCAAAAGCAAGAAGGTAATTTATTATTAAGGTTTTATTATCTTGAGGGGCGTAGATACATTAAATTCTTATGATAACGTCGTTTTTAATTTAAATATAAAGAATTTTGGAAGAAATTTAATTAATTTTGGAAGTCCTGTGTAAAGTGAATTAGATTTTTTACCTGCATGCACAGCATTTAAATATTTACAATATGTACATTTATTTTAAAATTAAGAATTTGTATCGATATTTTAATTATTATTAGGCAATAATGAGATAATTCTTGTTTATAGTGAGGAAATTGCAAGCAAGGTCAAGTTAGCAACTCCCGGAACGGCGTATGTTTGGAAAAAGTCGTCTTCGAGCTTGTAATTTTAGATATCTATAAAGGTAATTAATATGACGTGATTAACGTTATTAGATTGTTAAATACTATTAACTTGTAAATAAATTATAGTAGTATATTATGCCATGGCGGTATCGTTTTTAAATTTTTAAACTTGAGGAATTGATAATTAACGGTACATTTTAATTATCTTCTTTTACTTTATAAACATTTACTCTTTAATATTCTGTCAGTAGAGAATTCTTGACCGAATATTGAAACTTGAAAATCTATATACTGTACAGTATTGCGATACACTGGGTGCAGGATTCAAAAATAACATAGCTTAGTTACCATATTTTTAGCAACTTTTATACAGAAATTTAAAGTATAGTAGCCTACTACATTATTATGTTAATCCAGTATCATTATTATAGCAAAAGTCTATTATATCGAAAGCAAATCCATTATTTCTCTATTGTGATAAGGAATTTAAATATAATTATCTAGGGCGTTTAAAGTAAGAAGAAATCGAAAACATCATGTGCAGACGCAGCACATTATTATATAATTATTACAGAATACCTACTGTACATCATTATTTCTGAGATTCTTCTTTGGAAAAGATGAATTGAACCTAACTCCTAGATTTAACTATACATTATTATATTCATTTGCACCTTTCGCGAATTACAGTTCATGAATACTGTATCGTTAAAAAATTATAATGACCATAATAATTAACCGATAAGTTTAAATTTTAGTTGATGGTTTTCTGTTCGAATGCTAAAGCGTAGTATGACTGAGAAACAGAACCTGCAATACGTTCATAATATTTTTGCTTATTACATTTTAATTTTCAAAATAACAAAAAATATTTGTAGTCTCTGAACAGCGGCGAGAAAAACAATAAAAACTTGAAGAGATCAAACTGTCCCACAAGAGTTTTGGTATAGTTACTGTGCACTCCTAACAGCCGTTATCATAGCCAAAGTGCACAGTAATTTTGCAAACACTTTATTTAACCGTTTTGTCATTCGATTTTACTTACGAGTACTGTATATTCTGGTACTCTCAATTTCAATAAACGGCCAAAATAATGCTCAATCTATCTTCAACGAGCAACAAGGTCTTGAGGGGATCATCAACAACTCTAGGCAATTGCTTTTTCCCTCATAAAATATTACCGCTATCATAGATGTTCATAATAAAATATATTACGTACTGAAATAAATTCTTTGTTGTATTATAGCAGTGTTTTTCTTCTTCGTTCTTAAGATTAATGTTTATATAACAAAATAAAAACCCACATATATTTTTCCTTCAAAAATAGAAAAACAACAAAAGGTTACAAGTCAACGACCTTTCGATATATTTTTAGTGTAAATAATGTTCAAATTTTATTAGCAAACTTCAGTTTTTATTTAATAAAAAGAAGAAAAAGGTGTGAAATGTGTATTAAAAAAAAACATTGAAATAATTAGGATTCCGAAAGTTTATTTTCGCTCAACAGTTTACTTCACTTTCTAAGTTTGTTAACTTTTTCTGGAAGAAATTCGCAGCAAATGAAATGATTGAAAAATCAATTTCAAAGAGAATCATTTAGACAAAAGAGTAGTTGACAGATAATAGAAGGAAGCGCCGAATGTGCGAGCAAAACAACCTTTCACAAGCAGATGTTTTCTATACGCATAACAATAATTCAATTACGGATTTTTTCTTCTTTTTTTAACCTCACTTCTTTGTATTTGCATAAACTTGATTTATGAAAGTGACAACTTTCGCACATATCACAACAGAACACGTCTTTTTATTCTAATTCAATATTATAATTTCTAATGATAATGTTATTACATGAAAACTGTTGTTTTTTTTGCACGAACTTTAATTTTTTTTGGGTTGTTTTTTGATTGCACTTTTTACTTAAAAGGAAGATAAGTTTATGGAAAAGGATTCCGCGACAAAAGATTCTCTTAAGAAATCTCTTAAGAATAATACAATGTTATGCTGGATTTAAAAAAAAATTATGAAAAGTTTATTTTAATAATTAAATGTTACCGGTATTAATTTCTCTAAATGATGATGTTTTTATAACAAACAAATCATTAAAACATAATTTGGGAAATTTTACATTCTTTAAAAAATAATTGTTATTTTAAACATTTATTGATTAATAAATCATAAACATAATATTTTTTTCTGTAAAAAATTATTAATTAATCAATTCTGAGCGGGTATTTCTATTATTTTAATGGTAATAGTTTTGATGTAGCAAACACAATGCTTTGATTTAATTGTAGTCAATGGCAACATAATTGCAGATTTAAAATTTTTTTTTGGCTTTTGTAAAAACAAAAAACACTTACCACTTAAAATACAATTTCAATGTTTGAACATTGATTGTCAAACGCTCAAATTTTTTTTTTGGCAATTAATAAAACTTTCTGATAGCTGTTTTGACCTCTTTATGTCAAGTCTTTACGCTTATTTATCTTTTATTCATTTTAAGTAAGAGCTTGAGAGATGAAGATGAGTTGTGACTGGAGGTTAGGGATTTCTATGTGCTCTTGTTACATCTTTCCTGCTTCCCTATTCTAACGGGCTAATCATAATTTCTTATGCAATTTTTATTTGTTACTTGTTTACATGAAAAACGCATTATTTTGTTCATCATGTGTGAAGGGGATTTCTTTTCGGATACTTGCATGGGAGTACTTTTATTCTAAAAGCTTCTACGGTAGTTCACGCGAAATGTTCATGTTATAGTCAGCATACTGTAAAGTCACTAATATAAATAATCGCTACATAAATTAATTTTTTAATTGAATTTATAGGGCGAAAGAAATGGCTTGTCACTCATTTATTTGGAATGCACGTTTTAATTCGCAAACTATGGTTACTTTTAACGAATCCTGTTATTTTCTTTTTTAAAATAAAATTTGGCGGATAAAGTTAAATTTTTATTTAATTTTTTCAATATTTATTTATGTTTACATAATTATGTGTCTTATGATATCTGCGGCATGTAGTTCCTAGTAACAGTTTTAACTGATATGCATGTAAGGATTGCAGGTATCATTATTTAAAGATGATTCTTGAATAATTTTAAAGTTAGATATTACAATTTTTATGTAATCAGTTGTACTGTTAAAATATTTTTAAAGTACTTATAAAGTTATACCGGTAATAGTGTTTTAAAACGAATTAAATAAACTTTTAAAAATTTATAATTAAAAGTAGGGATTTTGGATTTTTAATTTGGCAGCACTGCTTCATTTATGATTAAAAATAGTATTTTAGGTTTTTAATTTGGCAGCACTGCTTCAACTAAAAAATGGCGCTCGGTAAAAAGTTATTGTGCGCGTATTTCGAGCAACTTTTTATTTCGAGAATATTTGTTTTTATCAGTAAATTTGGCGATTTAAAGTCGGTTATAATAAATAAATAAGTTATGGTGATGCAAAAGGAATCAAGTTTTGACAAGGTAAACTCTCAAATTTATTATTTCATTCATTGCATGTGGCGTTACCACCTACTGGTACGAGCTTTTATGTCGCTCATTACACCTTTAAATTACGTTCGCACCTTTTAGCAATGTATATTCATGTTGTTTCGCTCAAAGATTACTTATTTCCTGAATATTGGTTTTGGTATGGTATATATATTATAACGATTAACTGTCCGGTTATGTTGCTAAAACTACCGTAGAATTGCCAATAAAGTAAGTACATGTATTGTGCTAGCCTGCAGTAGGCTATAGCAATTTTATTAAAATAATGGAAAAGAGTAAGACAAAAACTCATTTTCTGTTCTTCTTTGGATATCTATTTTATGATGGAGCTATTTTTAATGATTTGAAAGATGATAAAATATTTAGATGGCATTATTTTCGGCTGCCGTGAGACAATAAACGATTTTTCTTAGGCGCTCGTTTGGGTCATTCTGCACTTAAGATCCTTTTTTTTTCTATTTGTTTTTTCCTTTGACAGTGTGTGGTAAAGTGATATTATATCTACGTTACATAAAAGAAGCAAAAAAAAAAAATCCGTTTCCAGATACAAGCAGTCTATGTACGTTGTTTTAGAGTAAAATTTGTCTCGTCGCTTATTCATTTTCATGGACTTTTAATAGCGCGATAATAATATTATATTCCTCGGAGATGATTTTTCATGTCGCGTAGATTTTAACTCACGACGTTTATACAACGCAATCCCTAGAAAAGAAAAAAAATAGAGGTAATGAAAAAAACAACGCTGGAGTTATTTTTTTAATATCAAAAAATGCTTTTATTATATTGCCTTTTTGGTACCCGATGAAGAAAATGCAGTACGGGTAAGCTTTATGAATTTAACGTAAAAAAGTACGTTCAATGTTAAATTGAATTTTTTTACTCTGTTTACTATAGGAAAATTTACATCAGTCGGTATTAATAATATTATCAAATTAAAAGCAACCTTAAGACGACTTTATTCGAAACTGCAAAGTGGAATTATTT
The DNA here is from genome assembly GCA_034698085.1 of Polydesmus angustus. NCBI lineage: Eukaryota > Metazoa > Arthropoda > Diplopoda > Polydesmida > Polydesmidae > Polydesmus > Polydesmus angustus. The sequence goes on along the minus strand of JAQGAY010001174.1, from coordinate 8,255 downwards.
TCCAAAAAAAAAAAATAATAATCAGTAATTTTAAATGTACGTAGTAACGGTATCGGCACATGACTTATAATTTAGTTATTGCAATGTGACGCGAAACGGAGTAAATGGGCTACACGGTGTCCGTAAAAAAAGGTACCTAACTGAATTAGTATTAAATTTTTTTAATATTTTAATGACACATGGAAAATCTTCATTTTAAGGATTTTTTTTTAATATTCTAGTGACTAGTCTGTGTTCAAAATATCCTTCTTCAGCCTCTGACCAAAAGCATTATCATAATTTTACATCCACTTACTATTCGCTGCTCTGATTTCAGCTTCATCGAATTCGTTCAACCGTCAACGTCTGTTTTTTTTTTTCTTGTAAACCTTTTCTTGCGTCGCACCCCATATATTATGCAGTTTTTTTTTTTTTTTTTAAATTTAAATTTGGGATATTGAACAAGCGCGGCAACCCCGAATTGGATCAAGTTGATGACAGCGGCGCGCGTAATGAGTGGGTATAAATTATAATGCTTGTGTTACTGCTGTGTTGAGGTCGAAGGCAAAATAAATTTAAACACAGAATAGAATAAAATTTAATCAGTGTTACTATAAAAAAAATTCTTAAAGTGAAGTTTTCTTATGTGTCATTAAAACGTTTAGATTATTAAAATGATTTAATACTAATTCAGTTCGGTTCGTTTTTTCCGGACAACGTGTAGAATGGAATAATATTTTAATTCTTTTTGAATACAGATAAATTTTAGAAACTTTTATACAGTAGAAATAAATAAAAAATGGGTTTGAAAATGTGCACCTGAAAACAGCTGATTTATTAAGTCTGAAAATGTTCAAAAGGTCTTTCACGATCAAGCGTCAACATAATCATGTACACGTAATTTAATATAATGTTTTTTGAACATACAGTACGAAGTGATACGCAAACTTGATCGGGGGAATTTATAAATAAGATGGCTTTAAGACGACGACTTTTGGTAATTTTTGAAAATTTCATTAAATACTGTAGACGAAAATCTTTGACAATAATATTAACAAACGAAAGTGATTTGTCCATAGTAATAGTATTATCCAAGATTCAGCTGCACACTTGCAGCGTTATCATTGAACCGTGAAATTTTTTTCTCTCAAAATATATTTTTATTAAATTAAATGTAACGTGAAATCCATTTACGCCGTTCTACATCATGGTATAATTAATTATAAGTCATGTATTTATTTGCATATTTTTCCACTAGACATTCAATTGTACATAATTATTCCGAACTTGCAATACAAAATGCCGGGATAGGTTGGCGCAAACCTACTGATTAGTAGTGGCTGCTGCTGATAGTAACTGATTATTACCATTATTTTTTTTTGTTTTATCTCTTTAAGTTTGATTTTTTTTTTGGTGAAAGGATTCTACTTTGTAGTTTCAGATAAAATTAATTATTTGTTACAGTATTTTACGATGGAAGTGCAGTACAGTATTTTAATAATTTAGAATTGAAATGCTGTAAATTTATAATGGTAAATGCAACGATGATGGGGATTGGATGAGCGGGACCTCACTAAGGGGTACTACTTAGGAGACATCCATTATTTACGTCAACAAAATAGAGCTGGGGGAGGGGTTGAAGAATTTTGACAATTGGTGATATGGGGAGAGGGAGAGAATTCAAGAAAAATTGACGCCAACAATGTAATATATTTTTTTTAAAAAAAAATAACCGTTTAAAATCTCATCTTTTAAAGAATATCTTTAAAACGCATCCAATTTGCAATTTTTTTTAAGAGGGGGAGGGGGTTGAAATTGTTTGACATAAAATTAATAGGGGAGTCACTGAAAGTTTGACAATTATTATTGACAAGGGGGGAGGGGTAAAAAAAACCCTTAAAAATTGTTGCCATAATAAATGGATACCCCTTACTAAAGGGCGCTACTAAAAGTAGGACCACATTGTTTAGACTTTAGAGTTTTTGGTTTAGTAAACTTCTTAATACACTGTATAGCACTTTGTTTTAAAGTTCGAGATTTATTTTGATTTTAAAAGGATTGGCAGAAGCATAGCTGCTTAGGGAACAAATGTACAGTATTAAAAGGGCGCTTTTAGTAAATAGCCTTTGGCGGGAAAATATTACAAAATGTGTCGGAATATGAAAAGCGTCTAGACTCTAGGGTTTTATGTTTAAACAGATTTTTTTTATACAACTCGCAATATTTCTTTGTTTTTACTTAGCAAATTTTATTACTTTTAAGGTGCAAAAACATATTTTTATATTAAGGAGACTTAATTTGCGTGTCTCACTTTTAGTACTATACTTTTAGCCCGTGATTGTTCTTTATACTGTAGCTCCGCCTGACGACGAAAAACTTCGATGGTCAGTTTTGTACTTTTGTGAATTTGGAATAATTTGATTAGAAATTATTAAAAATATATTTTATTTTAACTTTGTTTTTACGGAAAGCGGAAAAATAGTTGTGTACCCGGTACTGTACTTTTTCTACTTTAACGCTCAGTTACAAATAATTGTCTAACTTTAAATTTTAATTTCAGATATTAAAACCAAAAATATGTTAGACTAATACGTAGCTTTCATGGCAAAAAAAAACTTTGATAAAATCAAATAAAAAACTGTTTTCTTTTAGAAAAGTATTTATTTTTTGAAACGTGGAAGATACATGCAAAGTTGCAAACATTTGTAGGCCGTTAGAGTTAGCTCTTTTATTTTAATAAATTGAAAATTGAATGCCTTTTTGAAATGATTTGTACTATTTTCTTTTTATTGCATTTCAAGAATAATAAATATTTAAAGTTTGCTGAAAAATCGTAGTGAAAGTTATCGATCAACTTTTTACATTAATAATTTTGTTGAAAAAAAAGGGGCATTTTTCATATCGGAGCAGCCGCCATATTATATTAACAGGCTAGCGGCGATGTTTAGGATAACATTATTGAGAGTATTTTTAGAAAAGGAAAGAGACATATTTTCTTTGACTAAGGAAATAACAAAAAAATAAAAGTACTATCAAAAATATGAGTACCGTATAATATGCGCCTATACTCGTTAAAACTGACAACCTGACAAATCAATTCGCAAATATGTATGCAAGAAATGGTGCCCAAAACATTATTATTTCTTAAACTCAAATTGAAATACTGTAACTAAAATATTAATTTTTTTTTTAAAGTTATAAAATGAGACGTATCCAAAATATAAACTATCGGTACAGTTAAACTTTTTGTCCTTACGTCTTACATATGCTTATCACGTCATTAGAATAATTTATTGCAATATGTCTGATAAGAAATTTCTGAAAAAAATTGTGTTTGAATTTTTTTTATAACATAGAATTAGGACTAATTAATTTCATTTTTTTAACTATTAACTATACAAATTCAATTTCTGATTGCATAACTTAAGAACGAGCAAAAAAGCCTAACCGCTAATTCAAATTTGCAGGGGCCATAACTTATAAGATACAAAACATGGATTATGAACACGGCAATAATAGCAACAAATATTGTACAGTAATTGCTTCTTTCCTAAGCCAGTTTAAATTGAATTCTCTATTTTTTTCTCCCAAATTAAATTTCGCTTTCCTCTTTCGCTGTAACTTTTATTTTAATTACTTAATGATATTAATACAGTAGAAGTTTGATTTTCCGTTGGGGACCGCGGGCTTGACAGATAATGGAATAAATTGTACACAAATTTAATTAGTTCACTTTACGTAGGCTTCTTGCAACAGTATTTGATTATTTTAGAATATAAAGTCAACAAAAAAGTTTAAAAAACAACAACTGATACACGCGTGCTGTTTGAGTAGCAATATTAATAATATTATGCAGCTTCTGCTTCATATCGAACTACGAATTTACATGTACAGTATTTATGTTTTAAATTTAAATTTAAAAATGCCGTCAATTAACAGAGACTGACGGGTGAATGAAGTCTACTGTGCATATTCATTAAAGCTAGCCAGAGCATTACATTAACATAACCTGGTTAGTACTAACGAACTAGCTCGCCATTCTATAGTTAGAAAACTAAAACAAATATAGTACTGCGCTGTTACAAGTTAAGTGTAACTTATGTTGACATAAAGAATAGAGAGTTTACTGCTGCATGGATAAAATCATAACCTAATCTCATTTAACTTTAAAAAAAAAATGTTTACGTTTATTTTCCATTATAATATTTTTATCATACGTTTAATGTCCTGGAGTATCTTTAATTCCGTCAATGGTAAGTATATATTCGGATTGTAAGAGATTGTGCGGATTTTATCGAAACGAAGGGAAATGTTAGAAGTTGAATAAGTTGAATCTATTCCGTATTTCCGTTATAAGAGGACATGTATTACCTTCTAGGAATCTAAAGAGTGTTTTGTGATGCTGGAGATTTATCTTTGGTTGATTGGATGTGTGTGTCTCATACTCTCTCTGTAAATGCACGCATTATTGTCGCTGCATCAATACCAGCTTGTTCAAATCTGATTTTAAATACACTATTAAATAATACCAACTTTTGTTAATTTCTAATTTATTTTTATTGGTTTTTGCATTGGATTCATTTTCATTACATTTATTTATTTTATTTTTTTATAGTTTATGGCCCTCGGTCCAATTTAGTATTTGGTGTTCCTGAGTCGGACTTTTCGTTTGTAGGTCATGTCTAGTAGCAGTTTACACTGGAAAAAAATGCGTTTAAACTGTATAAGTAAGCTGACTGGTGCACCGTATGGTAAAATACGCGGAGGAGCGTGGACATTAGCATGCTGGATGATGTTGAGGAGGAGAAGCGGCGGCTGCGGCAGATGGAGACCACCGCCAGAGAGCGCTTTCTTTCCTCTCGCAATCTTTCATTCATTTAGCTATCTTCGCCTTCAAATAAAATGTGCCATTGGCTTTCACTTGACGAAGGTGATTTTTTTCGCGCTCTCACGAGGAAACTTCTCCATTCATCACAACAGTTTGTTGAAGCATCTTCTATTATTTAATACTTTTTTTCCTAAAACAAAAACCCCGGCTTAATTAAATGGACTCAGGAACCATGAAAGAGCGTACATAATTTTTTTTTTCCGACTTTTTTTCGATTTTTTTCGGGCTTTTTTTTTTTTCGCGCGCAACAGGTGAAAAGAAAAAAACGAGTTAATTCGATCGAGAAGTAGGCCTATAATATTTATTTTTATGATAGAGATACGAGTCGTTGTTAATGTTGTTTGTTTTCGTCGAAGTGATAATTGATCGATTTAATTATGACGGACGTTAATAATTATTTGTGTTCGAGTTTTGGGAATTGTTCGTCGGTGGATGAAAGTAGTATCGGCGAAGCGTTAAACGGCAGCGGGATGGAAAACGCGATGTACGGCGTTAATAATTTCACCCAAACTTTAAATTCCACCAAATCGTTCTACATCGAGAATGTGGCTGATATGCTAAAACCGTGGAAAAACAATGCCAATTTTTATCCGACGATTATCACTTATTCGTTGACTTTTTTGATCGGAGTGATCGGGAATATCGTGATCGTGGTGACCATGACTAGAGAGAAAACGCATCGGAATGTTACCAGGTAAAAATTTTGTCTCGTCATTATCGATGGCTTTTTTTTTTTAGTTAATTATTTTTTTTTGTTGTTGATTATTTTAGTTTATTTATTTTTAATGTGTGAATGTTGTTGATGTTTGCGCTTTAGATTGATTTTACACTTGGGTTCACTCTTGTGTCAGCTGATGATGGATTGTGATTAATTAGTGGTGAAAAAGCGAAAGAGAGTTTTACTCTTAACACGTCGGAAAATTAGTCGAAAAGAAAATCGATTTGAAAGTTTTAGGGCCAATATTTATTTATGAGGATAATTTTTTTTTATATAAAAAAAAGTACTGTATATGGAAATAACGTAAAAAAAAAATTTAATGAGAGGGAATTTTGACGCCGATTTAAAACGAATTTTTTGATTTGGAGATTGCGACGCCGTTTTTCGTTCTTTCTTTCTTAAGCAAATGTCAAGTCGGATTGGAGAAAATTGAACAAATGATTCGGAAATAACCTTAAATGAGCTTTTCTCTCTCCCTTGTATTTTTAAACTCTCACTCTCTTTGACGAATGAACTTTCTATTGGAATTTTCGCACCGTGATATTTCAATGTCGTTCACTGATCTAGATTTATACGTTATTTGTCTTACATGGAGATTTGTTTGATAAAGTAAGCGAATAACTTATTTTGGCGCTAACAAAAAGCGATAAAAAGAAACGATTGGAGAAAAAAGTAGATTCCTATACAGTACTATTTTTATTTTAAAAAAAAATTTCATTTTAAGTTTTGATCTTGGTTCTTGAAAAGTTGGTACTGATCTTATTGTGTGACGATGTGGCAAAAATTTGGGTTGTGGATATGAAAACGAAATTAAAAGCAGGAGAATTAATTTTTTTGTGATGATTTTTGTCTTATTGTTTTCAAATATTAAACCCTTTCATGTATTAGCTTTTCATTTTTTTTTTTTTTTTTGGAAATGATTTATCTCAATGTTGCTTGAGAAAAAATAAATCTTGTTTAGTGAAACTATTTTTTTTGTTGCCAGCAGATCAATAATCCTCAAGAAAGCTAAAAAACGCATTTATAAACGAAAATAAAAACTAATCGCATTTAAATAACATAAAAGGGGAGTTGAGTAGGTAATTTTGATGCTAAGTTTCGGGCTATAAAAATGACCGCCAGTTGTGCTTGGTCATTTTGACTATTGTGCCGCATAAAAGAATTTCCGAAAAGTATTACTGTACTGTATTGATTATCTTACATTTCAATACACTGCACATTTACTTAATCGTTCGTATATTTTAAAATAATAACGGTAGAGTACATCGAGGATTAAGGGCAACAACAGGCTGTCCGTTTAGGCTTCAAATGTTTTCTTTAAAAGTAGTACTGCATTAAAATTGGAATTACAATTGTTGCTACGGATATAAATTATTAAAAGTATCGGTATAGTACCGTAAATCCCTCGCTGTACGCGATTGAATTAATAAAAGTCCAACAATTTTCTTATGCGTATCAAATTTTGTCTTTTAACATGGCATTTTCAATTGAAATGTTTACGTTTGAACGGAATTTTTCAAGAAAACATTCAAATTACATGTAGTTGTTTTTTTTTTTGAAAAAAAATAGTATTTAGATTTAATTAATTTAATTAACTGTACATGCATTTAAAGATATGTTTTTAGCAAATTAATTTTTTTTTAAATTCTGTGTTTATTTTTAGACACAAATTTGTTTATAAAGTAGATGTATTTCCATAATTTTATTTGCTAAAATAACACGAAGTTGTAATTTATTGAGATTTTAAGAAAACACGAACGCAAAATTTGATGCTTAACATTTGTATTTACTTTATTTTCACGCCATAAGTAAATTTATTTGGCGCTTTTCCTGATTTAGCCCTCAATGTTTGGGCGCATCTGCTGAAAGAGGCTAGCGTAGCGCGCTTGGCTGCGTGGATTACGACGGTCCTAGCATTTAAATTTACACAAATATTTAATTTTTTTATCCGGAGGAGGATGGATGTAAGATTCTTAGTACCGTATTTCCTTCCTGCGAGAGAGTTATCATTAAAAGACAGGACTTTCAAATATACCTGTCAGCGAGGTGTGCGCAATAACAAGAGATGGGACGCTCACGCTAGCCTCTCATTGGAGGGTAGCCTAAATCAGAAAAAGATTCGTTTTTTTAACATTTTTATTTATTAATTGATATAAACGCCGTTAGTGTCAAAAACAGAGAGATGCGCGAAGCTCACGTTGAAAAATGATGAAGTCATAACCGTGCAAGGTTACGGAAATAAAAGAACGCGTTTCTTACCGTTTGAGGCGAAACTAGAACGATGCTAAAAGAGAATGGATAAAATAACTAAGTATAGCGTTAAAAAGTGCCTCATAAAAACGATAAGATACGGTTATGGGAGAGGGAAAGGAAGGTAATGTAAAATACGAGGGTGTTGTTGGGGACTCCCGCCGCTTAATTGAGTTAAAACAAGTTGTGATTTTGAAGTGGAAGCGTGCCAGGTAACAACCGGTTTATTACAACGCTTATTCATGAGGAAATATCCAGTACTGTATAGTATTACCGGTATTATACCGGGTGTCCGAAATGTAAGTATCCAACTTCCGTCGGCTATTAAAAAAAAACTATCAAAGATAAAAATGTAGAAATTATGCCATTTTACAGAAAAACTCAGAAAGTTTTTTCTGTATAAAAATAATTTTTTTGTTA
>JAQGAY010001173.1:0-16121 GCA_034698085.1 Polydesmus angustus | reverse complement strand
TTTTATGCAGTTTTTTCGTGCCAATTGCAATATTCATGTAAAAAAAAGAGGTTAAAAAAAATATTTTTGAGTAAATGCAATTTAAAAGTATTTCCTTAATGAAATAAAACATTTTTAGCATTTCCCGGATATAGTGCGAAACCGCTTATAGTGCGAACTATTTTCGTTTTCTTAAATCGCACTATAACCGGGTTTTACTGCGTGCGTGTCAACCACACACCCTCTTGTTTTTTTTTTTATACATTTGCGCGAGCTTTTATCTCGTGAAATCCAAATCATTTGTCAGCCATTTTCCTCTGCGCGAAGTGTATAATATCCTTCTGAGAAAAAAGTTTGAATCTTGGCTCTTAGTTTTCAACACACAAATGACGTCATAAAATTTTATCTCGGAGATAAAAAAAAAAAAAACACATTAAATTCTTAAATTTCCCGGAAATGCAAAAAAAAAAAACAGCAAAAAATAAATAAATAAAAGTTGAAAACAGAGCGAGGCGGCGCATGCGTAGAGCGCGCCCTCTAGCGTCCACCGCCAATCACCTTTTAGTAGACCTCCGAGAGTCAGAGAGAAAAGCCACGACCGGAAGTGCTGTGATGGCGCCAGAGAGGCTGAAATTCAGGGCTTTATCTCGATGGGCCTATTGCTGCCTATTGCTCTACATGTGCCCCATCATCTACTACTCCATCGCCGAGTAAGCGCAACCGGAAACGGAAATTCTGTGTTTTGATACTCGTATTAATTTTTCTTCAACGTTGCAGGTGTTGTCGTCGTTGTTGCCGAAAGAAAAAAAAAACCGGAAGTAGCGGCGGAAGAAACTGACATCTATACAATTACGGTGCGCGACGCAGAAACCGAGGAACCAAAAGCCGTCATCATCAAAGGGCCCCAACCACAGGAAATGAAAGAGGAGCGACCGACTTCCGGCGGAAATGAATATTAAGTTTCACTATTTAAAAATTTCAACCCGGAAGTGACCAGACTTATAAAGCGCTATAAACGAGTTTACCCCTTCTCACTGTCCTCTAGATGTTATAAGCGAGTTTCAACCTTTTATATGTTCTCTAAACGTTATAAGCGAGTTTCATCCTTTTCCGAGTCCTCTAAACGTTATAAATGAGTTTACCCGTTCTCAATGTCTTCTAAACGCTATATGCGAGTTTTTAACTTTTTCTATATTCGCTAAACGCTATATGCAAGTTTTATCACCTTCTACATAATTCGCAAAAAGTACTTTCAATAGAAGTGTCCATTCTTAACATACTTTTCCAATGTACGACGCGGACACTCGTAATTAAAATTATGCTTTCTACAAAAGTGTCTATTACTAGTATTAATTTCCAATGGTTTACAAGGACACTCGCTGCTAAAAATGTGTCACGTGTAAAATTTTCTTATTTTAACCTCAAATTTCATTCGCAAAACATCAACCGGAAGCTACGTTAATTGCTCCCTATTTCTTAAAAATATGCACACTAATGCTTCCGGTAATAATCAAATTTTATTTTTAACTAATTAAGTTTTATTTTTTTAACTTTTTCGTTAATTTTTTTTTTTTTTTTTTCCATGTAAATATTTTTTTGCTCTAATTAAAATTCCGAAAAAAAAATAACAAAAAAAAAATTAAATTTTCTTTAGTGAGCATTTAATTAATAATCAAATTAAAATTTTCTCATTTCACTTTTAATAATTATTACAAAAGTATGTTGAATTTAAATCTCGCTTTCTTACTTCTGTTTTGTCTCTTTATTTTCGGATGGCTCCTCGCCTTATGCTACGTGTTAATCAGGTAAAAAGTGGACGATCAGAAAATAACCGGATCGATTATATTATCATTTTTTTATTTTTTTTTTGAGGCAGATTTTGTAAACGGAAGCGCGTAGATCGCCAGAGAGGAAAAACGGAAATGAATTTGCGGATACAAATGTTTTTAACTTATCTGTCGGAGATGTCAAAGCCACATCCGGCCGCACCCGCCATGCACGAAGATTCTATATCCGTATACGAAATCACGGTCTAACTCGTTTTCTGCGCGAGTGTCCAAATTTTATATGCTTTTTCTATGGAGCGCGAGGACACTCCGAGAAAAAAATGTGCTTTCCGCGTGAAACAAATAGAACGAAAGACCAGAAGTAGCGGCTAAAAAAAAGTAAAATTTATACAATTGTAGTGTGCAACGCAGAAACAAAAAACACCATCATCGTCAAAGGGCCCCCAAACCAGAAAAAACGACTTCCGCCGGAAATAAATACTAAGTTTTCTCTATTAAGAAAATTCAACCGGAAGTGAACGTAGTTCAAAAAAAAAGGAACAAATTATTAACGCTATAAGCAAGTTTTCCACATATTATAACCCATCCACTAAAAGAGGACTTCATATTCACAAAATGTACTTTTTGTGCAAGTGTCCATTTTTTACACACATTTCCAATATAAGATGCGGACACTCGTAATTAAAAACATGCTTTCTACTGAAGTGTCACTATATCACCATACATTTCCTATGCTTATTATAGACACTCGCTGATACAAATGTGCTAACAATTAAATTTTCACATTTTAAACCTTTAACTTCAACCGGAAGCTGTATTAATTTCCCCCAACAATTTTTTTATGAAAACATATCACTACTTCCGGTAAGTAATTTTTTTTTTCAACCAATCGTAGATAACTTCCGTTCTAGAATTTCTTTTTTCCATGTAAATAGTGATTTTGCTCTAATTTAAATTCCGATTAAATGAGTTTTTTCAAATGAACATTTAATTAATATGAAAAATTAAATTTTCTCATATTTTCACTTTCAAATAATAATTATTAATAAGCAATGTGGCAGTTGAATCTCGGGCTATTCGTTGTGTTATGTATCCTTATTTTCGGAATGCTCCTCGCCATCGGCTTCGGCTTAAACAGGCAAGCGAAGGTCGATCAGAAAATAACCACAACCGATGTCTAAAATGTTTTTAATTATTGTTTTTGACGCAGATTATGGAAACAAGTGCAGCTGAACCGAACTAGAGATATTGAAGAAGCGGAAGTGAATGAAAGAATACCAACATTTATCTGTTCGACACCGGTGGAGACGAAGCCACTTCCGTTGCCGTCGCCGCCATCTTACCAGGTGAATTTCAATCTTTAAATTACTGTTTTTAAAGAGTTTAAGTTGATTTTTAAACTGGAAATTGCAGAAAGTCATGCAATTGGATGCTCCTCCACCCGAATACGAAGACTGCATTTCCATATTCGAAATAACAGTTTAACTTCCGGTTCCAAAAAAAAAAATTTTTTTTTGAAAGAAATTATATGAGGGAAAAAAAAAAGTGTCCAAATCTTATATGCTTTTCCTATAGAGCCCAAAGACACTCCGTGAAAAAAATGTGCTCTTCCCGCGGGTGTTTTTTTTTTTATTACGTGCTTTCCCTATGAAAGCCCAATCTAACTTCCGGTAGAGAAATTACATTCTATGAAATTATTTTTTTTTTTTTGTTCGTAAAAAGAAGACATGTCCACATCGTTAGTGCAATTCTTAAGGAACTCAGGGACACTCCGAAAGGAAAAATGTGCTTTCTTGACGAGTGTCTAATTATATCATAATTTTCTAATGGAGAAAAGGACACTCGATGATAAAAAAATAGAAGTGAAACTTACTAAATCCTATGAAAAAGGGCACATTGGAAAATATGTCATTTTAAATATTATTATTATTTTTTATTTCGCGCAATTTTAAATTAATTTTTTTTTTATTTAGAGCAACTTTAAATTTTTTTTTTTTTTATTTAAAGCAATTTTAAATTTTTTTTTATTTCGCGCAATTTTAAAGTATTTTTTTTTTATTTCGCGCAATTTTAAAGTTTTTTTTTTTTATTTCGCGCAATTTTAAATTATTATTTATTTCGCGCGAATTTAGAATTTTATTTCGCGCATTTTATATTAAAATATTTATTTGGCGCGCTTTTAGAACGTTTTTGTATTGCATCACTTCCGCATCGGTTTTTTACCATCTGTTTTTTTGGTGTCGGTTTTTTAATGTCGGTTTTTTTGGTGTCGGTTTTTTACGGTCGGTTTTTTACGGTCGGTTTTTTACGGTCGGTTTTTTTGGTGTCGGTTTTTTACGGTTGGTTTTTTTGGGGTCGGTTTTTGACGGTCGGTTTTTTAGTGTCGGTTTTTTAATGTCAGTTTTTTTAGAGTCGGTTTTTTACTGTCAGTTTTATGGTGTCGGTTTTTTACGGTCGGTTTTTTTGGGGTCGGTTTTTGCGTCTGTTCAAAAAATGACCACGTCGGTTATGGAATTTTTTTCCTTTTCTACTCTCAACATCAACCGGAAACTATACTAAGTGGAAAATTTTTATACCAATCACATCCGGTAAATAATTTTAATTTTTTTTTTAATTTAAGACGGCTTTTCCATATTAGTAATAACAGTCGTAACTTCCGGTTGCAAATTTACGTAATATAAAATTTTTTTTTTTTTTTTTGGTCGAAAATAAAAGAGGTTTTGTACGACAGTGTCCATTTCTTGCATGCTTTTTCAATAGATATTGTGGACACTGGTAAGTAAAAATATGCTTACTAAGAGAGTGTCCACGTTCACGTATTTTTTCTAATGGATAAAAAAGACACTCGCCGATAAAAATGTGCTGTTAATTCAAATTTTCTCATTTTAAACCTTAAGATTTCCCTCCGCAAAACATAAAACGGAAGTTGCATTAATTATTGGCCAATTTTTTTAAAATATGTATGACATCACTCGTAATTAAAAATATGCTTTCTACAGAAGTGTCTATTGCCACCGTACATTTCCTATGGTAAATACGGAAACTCGCCGATAAAAATGTGCTGCCAATTCAAATTTTCTCATTTTAACTTTAAATTTCCTCCGCAAAACATCAACCTGGAAGTTGTAATAATTTTCCCCGTTTCTTGAAAAATGTGTACGCTATCACTTCCGGTAAACATTTTTTTTTTTTAATCCAATCGTAGATAACTTCCTCTTTCAATTTAATTTCCATGTAAATATTTGTTTCGCTCTAATTAAACTAATTCCGATTAAATTAGTTTTTTCAAAAAAACATTTTATTAATATGAAAATATTTCCCTCATTTCACTTGCAATTAATAAACAATGTGGCAGTTGAATCTCGCTCTCTTCATTCTGATCTGTCTCGTTCTTTTCGGACTGTTCCTCGCCTTATGCTACGCCTTATACAGGCAAGTGAAGGGCGATCGGAAAATAACCAGAATCCATGTTTTAATTGTTTTTAATTGTTTTGACGCAGATTTTGGAAACGGAAAAGTTTGGCCCGAAATAGATATATTCGAGAAGCGGAAGTGGATCAGAGGATTCGAACATTCATCTATTCAATAACGGTGGAGACGAAGCCACTTCCGGCGCCGCAGCAGCCGCCACCTTACGAGGTAAGTTTCAACCTCTAATTACTGTTTTTAATATTTTTAAGTTAATTTTTAAACCGGAAATTGCAGAAAGCCATGGAAATGGATGCTCCTCCACCCGAATACGAGGACTGCATTTCCATATTCGAAATAACAGTTTAACTTCCGGTTGCCAAAAAAAAAAAAAAAACTTTTTGATAAAAATACTGGGAGGAAAAAAAGAGTGTCCACCTCACTTGTGTTCTTTCTATGGAGCGCGAGGACACTCCGAGAAAAAAATGTGCTCTTCCCGCGAGTGTGTCATTAATTTTATTACGTGCTTTTCCTATGAAAGATGAAGACACTCCAGGATAAAAATCCCATCCAAATACAAAGACTGAGTTTCCATGTTCGTAATAACAATCAAACTTCCGGTTGCAAATTTACGTAATACCGGTATCGATATTTAATTTTTTTTTTTTTGTTTGAAAATAAAACGGTTTTTTCAGACAGTGTCCATTTCCTACGTGCTTTTACGATGGAACAAAAGGACACTCGTGTGTAAAAATGTGCTTCTAATAAAAAAAAATTAAATGTTTAAAAGTAATAATGAATTTTATTTTATTTTTTTAAAGACAAGTGTCCATTTCTTACATGCTTTTTCAACAGTAGGGTAAAAAATGTGCTTACTACCAGAGTGTCTATTTTTACGTACATGTGCAATGGATAAAAAAGACACTCAGTGACAAAAATGTGTTTACTACCCGGAGTGTCAAATTTTTACTCGTTTTTTCAATTACAAAGTAGACACTCCTCATTAAAAATGTGTTTTATACGAGTGTGTCCATTTCTTACAATGATTTTTCCAATAGAAAATATTATGGACACTGGTAAGTAAAAAAAATATAGTTTTCACAGCGAGTGTCCATTTCTTATGTACTATTTCAAGGGAATAAAAAGACACTCGTTAATAAAAATATGTTTCGACTTTCTTTTTTAATATTTCAAACTTTCATTTTAATTGCCCAGCTTTGAAAAATTCCAAACCGGAAGTGAACGTAGCTCGAAAAATAAAAGCACTGACTATAAACAACGCTATAAGAGAATTGTATCATCTTTTCCATATTCACTAAATGTACTTTCTTATAGAAGTGTCCATTTATAACATACTTTTCCAACGTATAACGTCGACACTCGTAATTAAAAATATGCTTTCTCCAGAAGTGTCCTTCGCCAATATACATTTCCAACGGTCAATACGGACACTCGCTGATAAAAATGTGTTGCCAATGAAATTTTCTCTTTTCAACCTTAAATTTTCAACGCAAAACACCAACCGGAAGCTATAATAATTTCCCCCCATTTCTTGAAAATATGAACGCCATCACATCCGGTAAAGAATTTTTTTTTACATACTCAATCACTTCCTCGTCTAAATTTTTCCAAGTAAATATTTGTTTAATTTGCTCTAATTAAAATTCAGAAGAAAAAAAAATAAATTATTTTTTTTTAATAAGAAAAATTTAACTCTCTCTCTCTCTCTCATTTAATCTTTAATTAATAAACAATGCGGCACCTCGCCCTCTCGGTTGTTGTTTGTTTCGGTTTTTTCGGAATGCTCCTCGCCATCTGCGCCGCTATCTGCTACGGCTTAATCAGGCAAGTGAAGTGCGATCAAAAATTAACCAGATCCAATGTTTCCATGTTGCATTTTTTTTTTTTTTTTTAAATTGTATTTAACGCAGAATTTGTAAACCAAAGAAACGAAGTAGAAACGAAGAAGAAGCGGAAGTGAATCAGAGGAATCAAACATTCCTTTGTTCGACTTCGGTGGAGACAAATTCACTTCCGTCGCCGCCATCTTACGAGGTCAGTTTCAAGATCTTAAATATTATTTTTACTGAGTTTTAAGTTGATTCTTATTTTTAAACCCCGGAAATTGCAGAAAGCCATGGAAATGGATGCTCCTCCACCCGAATACGAAGACTGCATTTCCATATTCGAAATAACAGTTTAACTTCCGGTTGCCAAAAAAATTTTTTTTTTTTTTTTTATAAATTTAGGAAAAAAAAAAAAAGAGTGTCCACATCTTAGATGTTTTTCCTATAGAGCGCGAGGACACTCCGTGAAAAAAATGTGTTTTTCTTGGGAGTGTCCATTTATTCCGTGCTTTCCTTATGACAGATAAAGACACTCTCAAGGATAAAAGTCCACCAAAAGACGAATACTGCATTTACATTTTATATGAAACTACAGTCTAACTTCCGGTGGCGAAATTACAAAAAAAAATTAGCATTCTGGCCGAGTGTCCACATCTTACGTGTATTTCCTACCGAACCCAAAGACACTCCCTGGTAAAAATGTGCCTCTATGGGAGAGCCTATTTCCATCGTAATTTTCAATAGATAAAAGGACACTCGATGATAAAAATGAGCCGTCGGCTATGGAATTCTCAACATTAACCGGAAACTATACTAAGTAGAAAATTTTTATATCAGTCACATCCGGTAAATAATTTTTTTAAAAAAATTTAAGACTGCTTAATAATAGAACTTCCGGTTGTAAATTTACGTAATACCACGTTTTTTTTTTTCTTTGGTCAAAAATAAAACGGTTTTGTGCGACAGTGTCCATTTCTTACGTGTTTTTTCAATAGATAACTGGGACACTCGCAATTCAAGATATTATGCTTTCTACAGAAGTGTCCTTTACTAACATACTTTTTCAATGGTTAATACGGACACTAGCTAATAAAAATGTGCAGCCAATTAAATTTTCTTATTTTGACCTTCAACTTTTTGAGAAAAACTTAAACCGTACTGAAGGCCTCGTTTCTTAAAAATATGTAGGCTATCACATTCCAGTTTAAGTTCCTCGTTAGATTTTTTTCCATGTAAATATTTGTGTGACCCAATTAAAATAATTCTGAATAAAAAAAAAAAAATTTTTAATAAAAATTTAATTACTGTAATAATAAAATTAATTTTTTCTCATTTCACTTTTAATTAATAAGCAATGTGGAATAGGTTTAAGTTCAATCCTCAATTTTAAACCGGAAATTGCAAAAAACCTTGAAAATGTATGATTGACCACCCAAATACGAAGACTGTATTTCCATACTCAAAATAACAGTTTAATTTAATTTCCGGATGCAAAAAAAAAAAATGTGATAAAAATATTGACAAAAAAGAGTGTCCAAATCTTACATGCTTTTCCTATGAGGCGCAAGGACACTCCGTGAGAAAAGTGTGCCCTTCCCGCGAGTGTTTCATTAAAAGATAAAGCCACTTAAATACGAAAAGTGAGTTTCCATGTTCGTAATAATAATCTAACTTCCGGTTGCAATTTACGTAATATTTTTTTTTTTTTTTGTCGAAAATAAAACGTGTTTTCTGTGACAGTGTCCATTTCATACGTGCTTTTTCTATGGAACAAAAGGACACTCGTATATAAAAAAGTGCTATCTATTTATTCGATGTATTTCCAAGGTATGTTAAAGTCAAGCAAATAAAAGAATATGTTTTTATTAGAAGTGTCCCTTTATTCCATGTATTCCCATGGTAAGTTAAAGACACTCATACAAAAAAATATGTTTTCCATACAAGTGTCCCTTTATTCCATGTATTTCCATATCACTCGCTGATAAAAATGTGCCAAAAATGAATTTTTCTCAATTTTAACCTTGAATTGCCTCCCCGCAAAACTTCAACCGGAAGCTGAATTAGTTTCCCCAATTCTTGAAAATACACACGCTATCACCTAACCTTGATTTTTCTTAAAGAAATTAAAATTAATAATTATAACAAATGGGATTTTCTATGGAAGTGTCCCTTTTTCTCAATGTGTCTCCAAGGTAAGCTACGGACACTCGTATAAATAAGTATGCTTTGAATCGAAGTGTTCTCTTTTCTCCATACATTTCCAATGTAAGATAAGGACACTCATTAAAAATAATGTGTTCTTGCCACCTAGAGTACCTCTGGAGGTAAGAGAGAATGACGCAATATTTCCTCTAGTTCTTAATTTATCAACTTCCGGGAAAGGCGAAAGAAATAATAATTTAAAAAATAATAATTAAACGCGCCCTCTAGCGTTCCACCACCGCGCAAGCAGATTGCGCAGAAGCATAAAACCTGTCGCGCTCATTTTACTTTGAGCAGCGAAAGAGGAAAAATTGAACAGCCGTCTGCATTTACTAAACCGGAAACGATGGCGAGATACCGGATACCGCAAACGCCCAGCGAATGGCTCCTGCTCTGCGGAATTATCGTGGCCTGCATCGTTTTCCGTTACCTCATCCGTTGGATTATCTCGTAAAAAATAGCATACCGGAAGTGAGATTTGTTTTAATTATTCATTTTTTTTTTTTATTTTTTTTTAAAAAAAAAGATGGTGTTGTTGCACGGAAGTAGAGGAAGACGTCGTTCTACTTATTCCCGCGGGGGACGACGACAGTGAAAGGGGGACCGAGGAACGGCGGGCAGATAGTGAACAAGATCCAAACACCGACGACGGAACAATTCACGTTAAGAAATATTAAAATTATTATTATTTTAACTATTAACAAAAAAATTATTATTATTTTAACTATAAAAGAAAAAAAAAAATTATGATGAATTTTTTTTTTCATTACGACAGTGTCCATTTCTTACATGCTTTTTCAATAGAAAATATGGACACTCGTAATTAAAAATATGCTAACGACGGGAGTGTCCGATTTTTACTGTTTTTTTAAATGATTAAATGGACACTGTTAATTAAAAATGTCTTTTCTACGCGAGTGTCCATTTCTTATATGCTTTTACAATAAAAAATATCGACACCTACTACGGGAGTGTCCGATTTTTACTGTCTTTTTAAATGATGAAATAGACACTGCTAACAATATAAGATAGGGTCACTCGTAATTAAAAATATGTTTTCTATAGCAAGTGTCCATTATCACCGTGCATTTTCAGGGGTTAATACGGACACTCGCTGATAAAAATGTGTTGCCGATGAAATTTTATTTATTTCAACCTTGAATTTCCAACGGAAAATACCAACCGGAAGCTCTATTAATTTCTCCCATTTCTTAAAAATATTTAAACCATCCCTTCCGGTAAATGTAGTAAATTTTGTAAACTCGATTTACGCGAGTTATGAATTTTATAAACTCGATTTACGCGAGTTGCGAGAGTTTATATGACTCGGAAATGACGTCATAGAATGTTTTTCTCTACGTGCGTTCCGCCCCTGCTATTGGTGTTGGACAACATATTATATCCTTTGATCCGGTTTCACTTCCGCTTCATTCACTTTAAACAATAATAACACGCAAGATGGCGCTGTCGAAGGAGGTCGTGCTAGCCGTCTGCGGTTACTTTATTTACGGAGTACTCCTCATCATCTTGTGTTTGTTTAACAGGTAGAACGCGAAGGTCGTTCAGAAAATAATCGGATATATTTCTAATCATATATTTTTTTTTTTTTTTTGAGGTAAATCTTATCGCCGTTCACAGAAGCGGAAGTTGAAAAAAAAAATTTAACGAGTCGCTGCCATCTTATTACCAGGTAAAGTTTGAATATGAGATTTTACTGTATTTAAAGCTAATCGGAATTTTTAAACTCAGAAATAATTATAGAGACCAACGAAAGTGGTGCGACAGTGTCCACTTATTACGTGCTTTTTCTATGGAACAAAAAGACACTCCGGGAGAAAAATGTGTTTTATATCTAAAGAGTGTCCATTTGCTACGGGATTTTCCTACGAAAGGTGAAGACACTCGTTAAAAACAATGTGCTCGCGCTATGGCGCTTTCTCATTTTATTCATACCTCATTGTACCTCACTTCCGCTTCGAACATAAAAAAAAAAATCTTGAAAATTTAAAAGCGGAAACTTTAATTTCGTTTTGTTTTACTTTCTGTTTCACTTAAAACTTGCAAATAAAATCTTAAACGCTATAACAGGGTTTTAAATTTAACCGCTATAAAAAAGTTTTGCGTATCCTAAACGCTAAAAAAAAAATTTTTTTCATCTTAAACGCTATGAAATAAAATAATCTTACCTTATGACGTCACTACACGTGTGTATTTCAAGTGGGGGGTGCCGCGGCACACTGCACGCTAAAGAAGAAAAAATAAATTAAAATAAATTGCACCAAAACTTCACTTCCGGTATTATTTAAAAATTATTTAACCACTCTCCCCCATGTAAAAACGGAAGTGTCCATTTTTACGCACATTTCCAATGCAAGATACGAACACTCTTAGGGTAAAATTATGCATATTACCGAAGTGTCCATTTCTACGATATATTTTAAATGGAAGATAGGGACACTCGTTATAAAAAACGTGCTCGTCTATGGAATTTTCCATTTTTTTTTTTTCAAAAAATATTTTTTTAAAAAGCGTCACATCCGGTAAATCATTTATTGTTATTTAATTATTAAATCACTGTTCCTCTTTCACTTCCGGCTACGATATTGAAAAAAAAAAACCCCTGAAATTTAAAAAGCGGAAATTTTTAATAGAATTTTAATTTCGTTTCGTTTTACTTTCCTTTTCAATTAAAATTCCGAATAATTAGCAACCTCGATTTTTGATTGGAGAAACAAAAACCGTGTAATAATTAAATAATTAATTTCGTTCACTTTAAAACTTATTAAAAGACCGAAATGACGCTGATGAAAACGGTGGCGCTGATGGTCGCAGCCTGTTGTCTGTTTATTTTCGGAATGTTCCTCTCGCTATCTATTTGATTTACAGGTAAACAGCGAAGGTCGTTCAGAAAATAATCAGAAAAAAACTAATTACGCGCCATTTTTTTTTTTTTTTTGCAGTTCTTGCCGCCAGAGGGAAGAGCGAAGGAGAGAAGAAGAAGCGGAAGTGAGTCAATCACACTTCTACTTAATAACAATGGATACGAAGCCACTTCCGCCGCTTCCACTGCCATCTTACGAGGTGAGTTTGCATCTCTATTGACTTTTTAATTGGTCGAAATTTCTCACTTTTTAAACCGGAAATTGCAGAGAGCCACCGAAATTGATCAACCTCCACCGAAATACGAAGACTGTATTTACAAATGTGTAACAAAAGTTTAACTTCCGGTTGCGAATTTACGTTAATTTTCGTAGAAAATAATAACAAAAAAAGTGTTTTCTGCGCGAATGTCCACATCTTACATGGTTTTCCTATGGAGTACCAGGACACTCCGAAAGAAAAATGTGCTTCCCGAACGAGTGTCTATTTGTTACGCACGATTTCAATGAATAAAAAAGACACTCAATGAGAAAAATGTGTTTTATTTAGGAATGACTAATTCTTACGCGCTTTTTCAATGCATAAAGATGAATAGTGCTTTCTGAGCGAGTGTCCACTTGTCCCATAGTTATTTTATGAAAAATTAAGACACTCAAGGGAAAAAAAAAGTGCTTAATACGCGAGTGTCTATTTCATACGTGACTTTTCAATAGAAATTATGGACACTCGGGTATAAAAATGTGTTTACTTCGCGGATTAGAATTTCATAAAGGTTTTTTCAATTGATAATTTACGAATGAAAATGTCAACTTCCGGTTAACCAATTTTGCAAACTGATCGTAAAATAGCGCCAAAAGCATGTCTTTGGCGTGCGAGTGTCCACATCTTATACGCTTTTTCTATGAATCACCAGGACACTCCAAGAAAAATATGGGCTTTCTGCGCCGAGCGTCCATTAACTACATACTTTTTCAATGAATATAAAGGACACTCGATAATAAAAATGTGTTCCTTATGGAATTTTCTCATTTTCAACGTCAACCGGAAGCTATACCTTGGTGAAAATTCTTTATACCTGTCATTTCCGGTAAATAATATATTTTTTTTAAATTGTATAATATGACTGATCAATGTTTGAACTTCCGCTTCGATACAAAAACTAAATTATAAATTAAACGCGGAAATTTCCTCGTAAAATCATTTTTTTTTCTCCAATTACTCATTAAAAATTACACTAATTAAATCAATTTTTTTCCCCTGATTTTCGTTGACTTGAATAATAATTATTATTATCAGATGAGATGGCGCTTACGGAGCAAATGAAGTCTGCTATCGTCTACGGTACATATATTTTCGTAATACTCCTGCTCATCTATATGTTAATCAGGTAAACAGCGATGGACGTTCAGAAAAGAATCGGAATTTTTATTTTTTTTTTATTTATTTATTTTTATTTTTATTTTTTTTTTGGTGATAGATCTTTTCGACGTTCATTGAAACGGAAGTTGGAAAAAAAAGAAAATGAAGCGCCGCCGCCATCTTACGAGGTCAGTTTAAATTTCCATTTTTTCATTTTTAAGGTAAATCTCAAAATTTTTAAACCGGAAATGGTAGATAGCCATGGAAATGGACGCTCCTCCACCCAAATACGAAGACTGCGTTTCCATCTTCGTAATAACAGTCTAACTTCCGGTTGCAAATTTACCGTAATCTCGAATTATTTTAATTGTTTCGAAATTAAAATAGTTTTTTTCGGGAGCGTCCATTTCTTGAGTGCTTTTCCTATGGAGAAAAAAGATACTCTGCGAAAAAAATGTGTTCTTTACGCGAGTGTCTACCTGCTACGTGCTTATCCTAAGAAAGTTAAAGACACTCGATGATAAAAATGTGCCACCTGCGCGCGGTGTCTATTTCTACGCGCTTTTACAAACTTTATTAGAGACATTATTAATTAAAAATGAGTTATATAAGTTATTACGTAATTTTCCAACGAATAAAAAAGAACAATCTAAATTTAAAAAGCGAGTGTCCATTTCTTACGTGCTTTTTCAATAGCGATTATAGACACTCGTAAATAAAAATGTGTTTACTAACCTAGTGTTCGTTTCTTACGTGCTTTTTATTTACATAAAATGAACACTCCTAATTAAAAATGTGTACATTCTGCTACTATATTAAATTTAATTTTAAAAAAAAAATTAGTTTCTTACTTTTTTCTTTTATAATTAATTAACTTGCGAAGTTATATCGAAAAGCTCCAATGACGTAATAAAAATGGAGCGAGCGATGACGTCAAAATTAGAACAGGGGAATTCCCTGTTTACTCCGTTTGAAAAGTCTTAGCTCCTCCTCCTCCGTCTCCGCGGAAAAGAAGTCCGTGAAGATGAAGAAATGGCTGCGGTGAATGTTGTAGTCGAAGCGGCAGCCACCGCCATTACCTTCTCCGGTCAAACACAACAACACATCCACCGTCGCTGGAAACACCGCGTTTCCGCTCAAAAACCGTACACAACTTCCGCCCGAGTCACGGAATGTCATCGAACAAGTTATAGAATGACAAACTATGAAATTTATAACTCACGGATCGCGTTGATTCCCATAGAGAAGGCTGATTCGCCATTAACGACGTTCATTCTCACTCACTGCCGCCACTGGCGAGACGCGCGCGGCACGCAAAATGCCGGCTTTCCCGTAAAACCCGCGTATGGAGAAATCACCACCGCGAACGATCACCACGCGTATCCATTAATTATTGCTGTCAGTAATTAATTGTAGATAATAGTTATTATTCACGGAAATTGTCTCCATCGGTCAACACTTGTGGCAGCTCCTTCACCATGCTCAAAGATTTACAAACAACGGGATTTATAAATCTGTAAAAGATTTATTTTAATTCGACACTATTTTTGGAACGCTACCTTCCTTTGGACTGCCAATACGCTCTACAATTCTTATACGTGAAGGCAATGGTAGAGTGCGTTCCAAAAGTTCATGAGGAGTCAATGCGAATTACGTCATCACGCATACAGTGCTGTCTATCTTATTAACAGTGTTGTCGATTCGTATTTGCGTGATAAATAATTTATTTTACTGATTTTAAATTATTATTTAGAAAGAAGAAAAAAATAATACTCAACTTCCGCCACAAATGCACATCCTAAAAACCTGATTTACGCCAGTTTTCGAGAGATTTGCACGAAATATGCTTTCTATATAAGTGTCTATTTGTCCAATGTATTTCCAAGGTAAGTTAAAGACACTCGTACAAAAAAATATGTTTTCTATTAAAGTGTCCATTTGTTCAATGTATTTCCAATGTAAGATAAGGACACTCCAAATTAATAATGTGTTCACCACTCTAGAGTACCTCTGGGAGGTGGCAGAAACTTACGGAAACCTCACCCTACCCCTTCCCTTCCGGTTCTAAATTTATCAACTTCCGGGAAATTAAAAAAACAACTATAATTAGTGTTGAGAGAGCGCTTTATAAAGGTGAGAGAGCGCTAGTGGCCGCAGGGGGCGATGGATGCAGCGGCTATAATAATTATTTAATGAGTATGTGTCAGTGAGGAATATGTCAGTTACGTTCATATTTATATCAGTTCCGCACACTTCCGGCGAATGGCTGCAATTTAGCTACTCGATAGATCTTTGTGGTTTGGCCCTACTTTTCATCGTCACATGGATCGTCTGGTAATTAATACACTTCAACAAACCGGAAATGGTTTTTTTTTTTTGTTGTTGTTTAAAGGTTTACTAAAAAATTTAATCGTGTCTTAAAACACGTTTAAATCGTTTTTAAAAAAAAGTTGGATCAAGTTTTTTAATCGAGTTTTTAATTGACTCGAATCGGGTTTAAGACAATTTAATCGGGTTTTAAATAGTTTGTTCGTGTTAAATTTAATTTGAATCAAGTTTGAGAAAGTTGAATCGTGTTTATTAAAGTTTAATCGTGTTTTAAAAAAAAGTTTAATCGTGTTTTAAAAAAAAGTTTAATCGTGTTTTAAAAAAAAGTTTA
>JAQGAY010001172.1:0-16132 GCA_034698085.1 Polydesmus angustus | reverse complement strand
TAGCGATAGGGGCTTCCCTTAAACCTCCCTTAAGGAATGACTATAAATACAAAAATAGTTTAAAGGAACCCTTATGGCACCCTTATTTTTAAGGGACGACTATAAATACGACTCTTAGAGTCGTATGAATTTTAAATCGTAATTTAAGTTTTGTGTTTTTCTACTTTATCTCCTTATTAACTTCTTCGTTAGAAATTTAAATGTTGTTTCTAATTACCATACACTTTTAGCATTTTAAGTAATGCATGTACAGAGTGTAGCACGTAAAAGTGGCCCGTTAGTACTCCGAGAGGATGAACGAGCAATCATTCGAACTGTTTTTTTAAAGCTCTATTATTAAGACTCCCACACGTTACGGCGTTACTGGAAATGGTTCATGTTTTCATAAGAGATTTTTATCTAACACGACGTTTGCGACAAAAAAAAAGTGGTTATCAACCGCGAATTTTAGAACTGTATGCGCGAAAAGCAATAGATAGTAAATGAAGTGTCATACGGAAATATCAATAAAATTGTGGGAAGCCCATCCATGTGCCTGTCTACTTTCACGTGGTAAACCCTGTAGAAAGCATTTTGCGTAGGCCTACTTACTTATAATTTTGGCATCTATTGAATGGCGTGCGGCAACAATAGGAAAACTCTTATTTTTGTGAATTTTGGCAATCTAAAATAAACATTTTAGAGATAACATTCAGCATTAACTGAATTCGCTCTCTCCATTTACTTTCCATGTACAGTATTAATAATTAACACGTGGTATATTATAAAATCGCGGTGAATATCTAAAATTTGGAACTGCCATGTTCGTGCGCCCTAAATAGAGTGTTTGTTGGATGACGTTAGTTTTGAAACATAAATAAATCAGTCGAATTTTAATGAAACTGAATTATTTTTTTCATATTTACATTAATTAACACTTCCCATTTAATAATAAAAAACAACTTTTGTAATATGACCTCTACAACTGAGTCGGCACGTGTAAACGTGTTCAGGCGCTCACTTTGACGGTTAATGCTTTTGCGGACTTCCAGCCTGTACCTGCCGACTGCATCTCGGCATGTGCCGGCATCTACCATATGATTAATGCAAATTTCCTCGACTCAGTTGTAGAGGTCACATTCTAAAAATTGTTTTTTTTTTTTATTATCATTAATTAATGTAAATGTAAAAAAAATAATTCATTTTAATTAAAATTCGACTGATTTATTCATGTTTCAAAACTAACGTCATCCAACAAAAATCATGATCCCTCTTTTTTCAGCGCACTAAATTAGTAACATTTTTGAATAACATATTAAGTACGAGCTATAAGCTTGATAAATACAGCAGTATAGTGGCTAGAAGGACTAGTGACTCGTGCGACCTATTCAAAGCATTACGAGACATCTGACAAAAAATGAAACATGCCGCTACGTTTTTTCATGGCGCTGTAAACAGTACATGCGTAATACCTACTATGGCCATTCGTATTAAAGTTAGTTATTTCTTCGATTACTTCAATTCCAAGGGATAAAGTTT
Organism: Polydesmus angustus; assembly: GCA_034698085.1. NCBI lineage: Eukaryota > Metazoa > Arthropoda > Diplopoda > Polydesmida > Polydesmidae > Polydesmus > Polydesmus angustus. The sequence continues at coordinate 14,614 of JAQGAY010001172.1, read as the reverse complement.
AATAATCATTAAAATTTGGATAAGCAATTGCTATTTATTTATCTAAATAATTTAATATTTACCAATAACTCGATTTTAAACGCAGAATGGTGCTGTGCGCTGTCATACAAACAGCGGTTGTGTTCGACAGTTAGAGAGTATTCCCATTGATTTGGCCTCGCCCTCACCCAAGTAAATAATTAGATTATTGGTAAACGTCTCTTTGAACCCCCAAATTGTTTCGTAATAACAAAAACATTAACTAAATTTTATTAACTTTATATTTAAACAATAATTTACATTAAAAAGCAAATATTATGCATCTAAATCGTTTAAAAATGACCAAAGTGTATGTATAAGCCATAGACAAGCCTTACAAATTAACGCAAGTATTACGCATGTACTGTTTGCAGCGCCATGAAAAAACGTAGCGGCGTGTTTCATTTTTTGTCAGTAGTTTTTCGGGTCGCACGAGACACTAGTTCTTCTAGCCACTATAACAGCAGTAAGCAATCGATAGAGGAGCATTTCTTTATCCTTTAACAAGTTTAACTCTGTTTATTTGAACGATAGTTTCAATTTTTATTATTTTTATTGGTAATAATAAAAATAAAAAAATGTTTAGCTCTAGAATAGAATTGGATTAAAGATAGTTAATAAAGTTTGTAAGGTATCTCGGTTATATAGACAACAGACGACTAATCTGTGCGCCTTTTCTAAACAAAAATAAAAAAAAAAGAGATTGCTATTGGTAATGATTTTTTTTTTCAGGGTATCGAAATCACTCGTTCTGTTCTCTCGCATTGAAATCCGCGACTATAGAATGTAGTTAGCCGACCGACCGCATAGTGCACAGGCGTAGCGGTCGCTGTATTCTGATACTTTGAAGATGGTGCGCACAATAGAACCCACTTCTGCTGCGGTTGATATCTTTGTTTGGAGCCGGAGGGATCTTTTTTTTATATACATTGTTATTATTATTATTATTGTAAGAAGTCTTTGCGATTTCAATTCCATCTCGTTCCTAGTCATCTCTCTCTCTTTTCATCTAAATACAGTGAAACCCGCTTATAGTGCGATTCAAGGAACCGAACTATATCCGGGAAATGCTAAAAATGTCACTTAAAATATTTTCTGAGTGAAACGAAACATTTACTCAAAAATATTTTTTTTATCCAATTTTTTTTGGGTTTTTTTTTTTTACATGCATACGAAGTTCAAAGAAGTTCCCAGAAGTTCAAAATTTTTAAGATTTCTATATTTGAAATAAATTTTTTTTTAAAAAAAAAAGTGTAGCGCACTGTAAGCGGGCGTATTATACAGGCTTTTAGTCTCTGGGGACCCAAATATGGTCGCACTATACGCCGGTTCGCACTATAAGCGGGTTTTTTTTAACACATGCTCCAATGGCGTTGTCCAAGGGACCGGGCAAAAATCGCACTATAAGCGGGCGCACTGTAAACGGGTTTTACAGTACTGGTATATGAAAGTGTATCGCCTTTCGTGTTGTCTGGCATTATTTTCTCTTGTTTCGACGAGAGTGTTTTTAGTGGACATTAGTGACAAACAATTTCCACCGTTTTGCCGTAAAAGCAGCGGGGATTAAACGACGCTATTCTTGAATAAGCCTGCCACTATCTCTCCCTCACTCTCTGGCTAATATTAAAAAGACATGACATGTAGTCGTAAAGATAAAAGGCGTTGGATATCGAGGATACACTTGGCTTTCCACTCAAGTTAAATTTTTTATGCGAATTTTTTTTATATACCGGCATTTATTTATGTGTTTAAAAAAAACACATTAAAATTTTAATGATTTCTTATTTTAAATTTATTTTGAATTGAATTTTGGTTATAAAGTCTTGAAAGAGATTGCGTTATTTATGGCGTTACATCTGAGTACTGTATAATAATATACAAATTTTGTACAATATTTAATTGTTCTAATTTATATATAAAATATCCACTTCCGGTTCGAGATGCGCAGTAGAGAGCATGATGCTGATGCTCTGCGTTGATTCCAGCTTCATCCAATTCGTCTCGTGCAGCTGTATCATACTTTTTCCGCGCACCTGAAATAACCCACACTTAAATTAGGTAGAATAGGGGGTGTGATGCGAGAATACGAGACAAATGTAGGAGAGACGGAAGTGCAGAGATGCGGCTGAGGCAGATGAAGCTGGATTCAGGGCATAGGCACATAGGGAGTAGGCCTACATTTGAACTCGTTCTCCTGCTTATCTCGTGACCGGAAGTAAACATTCAAAACACAGAATAGAACTTTTCAATGTTAAAAAAAAGTCTTTTAGAGTAAAGTTTTTCGAAGTGCCATTAAAATATTTACATTATTTAAAGAATTTAATACTAAATCAGTTGCGAACGTTTTTTTTTTATTTTTTACGAACACCGTGTATAGCCATTAAAATTGGTTTAATACTGTATTGCAAACATCTTGCAAAAATAAAAAGATAGCATTGTTTTATAAACAAACTTTTTATTATTATTATTTTAGCAACGATTTTATGTAACAAAATCAAAAGTTTAAACGAATTTAAAATCGGTATGCGCTCGCAATGCGCATGCTCTGGCCAAAAAATTCTAATATTTATTTTTTTTGTCGGTATTTACGAGTAGGCCTACAATATCGATTTAGTCACGTGGCAGGAAATCAATGTAAGCATAAAAAAAAAATTTATTAAAATATACTAGACGATGCGTTGGAAACGAAATGTAATTTAAAATGCTTCAAAATTGAAATACATACAATATACTGCTTGAAGCAACAACAATTTTATTAATTTTCTACTGCGATAATTAAAACATTTTTTTCTTTCCCCTTAAATCACATTTTATTACGAATTTTCCAAGGGAATAGGACTTCCAGCTGTACACCAAATAGTTTTTCTTATTCGATTGGTAACGATGAAAAATGTAACGTAAGGAAATATTCCTTTATTGTTGTCAACTTTTTGCTATTGTTCAACCTCAAGAATTATTCTTTCAAATATATTCTACTTTAGACAGTACTGTTGTTGTTGGTTATGATTTATAATAATTTTAAATTTAAAGCTTAGCGTTATAACGTATACAAACGTTATACGTAGGCCTACACTATTTCACTCTTAAAAACAAATCGATTTTGTGTACAGCAATGAATTTTTTTTTTAATATTATTATTATTTATTCTTCTTTTACTTTTTTTTTTTTTTTTTTGTTCTTTAAAAAAAACTCTTTCCTCTTCCGTTTTCACAATGCGAGTAGATTTAAGTATAGTCGCCATTTTTGGCATTAGAATACAAACTGTAGAGTGTAATGGAAATTCAAATGAGCTTTCAAACTGTACTTTTTTTTTATTTTTTTGCGGCACTTTATATTATAATATTTTCTTATTAGTTTAAAAAGTGTTTATTCGTGACCTTTTTTTTTATTTACATTTTTTTTTTGTGTGTACTAAAAAACAAGGAATTGTTATGAGAGGAAAGTTACCTTGTTTTTCGAAGTGTATAGGCGCGGCGCCAGACAAATCTCTTCCCTAGAGAACCTACATTAAAGTAATTGTAAGGGAATATTCATCCGCATTAACTCAACGTCTGTTTAACTACGATACTCGCTTTCAAAAATCCCTCCAAAAACCCTATAGTACATTTTTTTCTTCTTCTTCTTAGTTTTCATATTCATTCATTCATTTATTAATAACACTTTTTTTTTTTTTTTTTGGAAGGAGTTTTTATTTCCATAAAAATATGCAACATTTATTAAACTTTGGTGAATGTGTTTTTTATTTTTTATTTCTATATTAGTAATTGTTTCGCTCAAATGTTTTGTCGAATTCATATCGAAAAGTGTATATATTATTATACTTCACTTTACACCGCGTCTCATAAATCGACCGACCTAAATAATATTATTATATATACCGGTATATATATTTTTTTTTTGAAATTTTTACTCGGTTCACAAATCCCTTGGGTCATTTTAAAAATCTTCTATAGACACGTTGCTAGTGCTACTACGCATACCTTTTTTCCGCTTCCTGCTGAGTGCTAAAGCACAACAACTACAGTATGTTTTTTTTTTTATTATTAGCTATTGTTGTGTATTTTTTTATTTGCTTGATGAAAACGCTATAAGTTAGAAAAAATTGAAGTTGATTAGAAATTGACTTAAATAAGACTGTAGAATACAGCGCAACTCCAATATTCGTCATTAATCCGTTCCAGAGAAATTGACGAATATTGAAAATGACGAATATCAAACAATTTTTTTCCCTAAAAATACATTAAAAGCGGTTTAATCCGTTCCCAGCCCTGAATTTTGGCACCTTTAAGAAAAAACAACAACACAGAAATCAAAACAAATACAATTTTAATTGCTTCTTAATAACAATGTTAATGAGTACGTATTGAGCCTATGGTATAGTCCTATATTTACTTTTGATGTTCTGATCATTTATCAGCATTAGAACACCACTCATTAGCACTTTTGCTTAATTTGCCTAATCGTAGCGATTTCTAACTCGCCTTTTTACTCGATCCGTCTAAATCCAGCATAAAGATCGCGAATCAGTTACTGTAAATCTTAAGTTATTGTTGTGGTTATAAAAATTGAATTTGGTTTTAGGAACTTCAAAAGTTTTCTGTTTGGTGAACGTGTTTATAACTAAATTACAGTACGTTTTAAAAAATATATTTCCGGAATCTAATAGTAATTGTTATCTAAATTTTAGATTAAGAAATTTGTTAGTAAAAGAAAATATAAAGCGCTGTTATTTCCAAATACACGGAATAATAATGTAAATAATAATTATTACGCTTTATACAAAAATAATTATTACTGAATTTTTTTTTTGTTTTTATGCTATAAAATAATTATTATTATTAAGCAAGAACATCGAAACAATTCTCGAATTTTGCATTTATAAAATGGTTGGAAAAAGCATTCTTCCAATTAAATCTTGCGGGGTATTATTTTGGAGCAATGTGGAGCAATTATGTTTTAGAAAAAGAGAAACCAAACATACCGGTACTATTTTTTCATTTGGATAGAAAAATTACATTTAATTTAAATTAATTACCGGTAGCGAAAAAAAAAAAATAACTTTTTTCTTCCGATGATTGAAATAAAAACGCTTATTTTTTTTTATTACAAGCTGTTATTATTTGCATAATAATTTATAAATTCAAGGTTGTTGTTTCTTGTTGTTGCTACAACTGGTATTGTGAGTGGGTAAATAATTATTATGCTCTACATTTTGACGCGCATTCTTGTTTGAATGTTAATTAATGAAAAGTGAACCCAAATTGATATAGCCAAGTCAAGGTTATCATCGTGTTTGTGAGTTTTAAGTGCTTTTTGTTTATCATTATTTTTATCCCGTAAAAAGTTTTTTTTTTAAAAAAAATTATTCTAAAATAAAGAGTTTGCGGTTAAGCGCTTTCTCTCGCCTGATCTTCTTAATGTTTATGACGTCATTAGAATTATTTGATAAGAAATTTATGAAAAAAAAGTTTTGCGTTTGCATTTTTTAGTGAAAATTCTTACACCCTGACGTCAGCGTAGAATTATTTTTTTAATTGTTTATAATAAACATAAAAATTCAAAAGTTTTACGACGTTCTCGCATCCCACCCCAATATTCTACCTAATTGAAGTGTGGGTTATCTGAGGTGCGCGTGCAACGTATGATACAGCTGCACGAGACGAATTGGATGAAGCTGGAATCAACGCAGAGCATAGCTCATCATGCTCTCTACTGCGCATTTCCTCACCGGAAGTCAACATTCAAAACACAGAATAGAACAATTCAATTTTAAAAAAATAAATAAAGTTTAAATTATTTATATTATTAAATGTACGAGTATTTAATTCAAATTCAGTTAGGTTTTTTTACGGACACCGTGTACATGCATAGTGTGTTCGTAAATATACGAAGCTTTTAAAAAGCGAATAGATCAGTCAATTTTTAATGAAAATGAAGTAATTTTTTAATATTTTCATCCAACAACACTTCCGATTTAATGATAAAAACAATTTTTAAATTATGACATCTACAACTGAGTCGGCAGGCGTAAACGTGCTCAGGCGCTCACTTTGACGACTAAAGCTTTATGCGGACTTCCAGCCTATACCTGCCGACTGCATCTCGGCACGTGCCGGCATCTACCATAGGATTAATGCAAATTTTCTCAAATTTCTTTGAGCGCATTATTACGTGCCGACTCAGTTGTAAAGGTCACATTCTAAAATTTGTTTTTTATTATTAAATCGGAGGTGTTGTTGTATGTAAATATTAAAAAATTAATTCATTTTCATTAAAATTTGATTTGTTTATTCTCTTTTTAAAAGCCTCGTATATTTACGGACACACTATAATATTATAAAATAAGATTTACCAATTAATGAGAAAATTAAAATATTATAAAACTGCAATGTAAAAAAAAAGTATTGGAACATAGGGGTTTTAAACTGGTGATTATTGACATGTTGAAAAAAAAAACATTTCTCTAATAAAAAAAATTATTAGTCAATATTTTATTATTTATGGCGCGTCATTTAATGTTTAATGCAGTTTAATAGTGTTATGGTTTTGGAGCACCATGGGTTAAAGTTAGAAATATATAATTATTTTATTCGTGGTAAATTTTCATTAAGGAGCAGCTGCAGTACTGTTGCACTGGCGATGTGTAAACTAGGCATAAGACATTTTGTGCAGCGTACATGCATTTTATTAGGTATTTGTGCGGTCTAAACTCTAAATGAAGTTCGTAAATATTTAATAAAGAAATATCAGCTTTATAAAAATTTGTCAATAAATTTAATATGTTTTATTATGTTTTTTATAACCGCTGTAGACAAAGCTTCCGCAAACTCTTTTTTTTTCTTAGACGTCATTATAAAGTGTGAATAATGTGCTCTACCGAAACTAATAAATTCTTGGCTTTGGTACATTATGCGCAATGACCTTGTGTCTGTCAAATTTTTTCTTTTTTTCTTAATGAAAGCAAGATCAAATTAATTTGATACTCTACTGTAGAACTATTTTAATCGAGCAGAAAAATACATTTAATATTAGTTTTTGTAATTTCTTATTTTGGTGTTTTTGATGTTTTGGAAAAAAATTTTGGAGAAATAATTTTTTAGAATTTTTAGGACGGATTAGGTACGGTACATTATTATTATTATTATTTTGTTGTTTAACAAAAAGTTTAATAAATATTTTCTTTGAGGATTAATTATATTAATGGTGGTTTTACATGCTCGAATGACGTTGTTTATTTTTTTTGCGCGATATTTTTTAAAGCTGCGCATATTTCAATATTAAAATTTATATACAAATTTTAATGCTATAATGCGAATTTTGGAGTAAAATTTTAATTCCTTAAATAACGTCATTTAGTACTTGTAGCGTATCAATAATAATAATTATTGCGCGTCAAACATCGGGATTTTCAACTTTAAATTTTACGTTAGTTTTCTCAGTAATTATTTGCATCGAATATTTTTTTTTTTTTTTTAATAATTAATTAATTAACCGACTTTAATCTAAAATAGATACCTACTGTATTTGTAATAAACTAGAAACCGGTTTCTAAAATACATACACAAAAATAATATGCATTTTCTTTAATTATAATTATTAAATAATATTGAAAACTCACTTTGAGGGTAGGGAAATCTTAATAAATGATTACAATAATGTTTCCGGTTTGCTTAGCAGCGCAGCTAAGGATTAGTTTGCGGAAGAGTCGAGCTGTCAACAAAAAAAATTGATTCGCCGTATATCGAATTATTTAATTACATAGAAACTTATGTAAACTCCATGGAATCTGTAGATTACAATTTCAATAAAAAAATTTAAATAAAATGACAAGTTTTTAATGGAAATTGTATTTTTTAGCTATTATTTGATGATATGATTGCAATTAAAATGAAAACATGTAAAGAATGTAATTGTGTAGGTAGCAACGCAGCTTTCTACGCATTAAGCTCAAACAAAACACAATAAAAGCGCTTTTACTGAATGTGTAAAGTGTCCTTCAATTCACTTAGTCTTATTCAGTACATGTACTTAATTATTTCCCGTACTGCATTTTCACATTTTAATTTTTTTTCTAAATTTCTCGTCATTTCCGTTCTCGTGGCAAGGGTTGAAATTTGCATTGGTACTCAACAAAAACAACACTTTCTCTCCATTTCACACAAATTCCCGACAAGTTTTTGCATTTTTTTAAAAAAAAATATGCATTTTTCATCTACATTTTTTTCGTTTTTAAATTTTATTGGCCGTATATCGAAACAATGCCATACTGCAAAACGCCGTATAGCAAGGGATTGGTGTAATTTCTATATCCAAGCATTAAAAAAAAATACTAATCTATTCTTAACTATACAAAAATAATATGACTTCTCGAAATTAATCTTCATTTTTATTTTTTTCTACCGTATAGGTTCAATGGAAGGAACAATCTGCAAGTTACATGCGTTTTCGAACGCTCCCCGCCTCTGCTGCCGCCTCCGCCGCCGCTTTAGGTTACGTAATAGCGCAATGAGCGGATGAAGGAGGAATCTAGTTTCGGTGGCAGATCGGAGCAGTCGCTTCTTCACTCTGTTCCGCTCGTTTCACTCTCTCGGCTCTCGTTCTCTTCTCATTTGTAAATACGGGTGAAAGAAGCGCGGGAGTCGTTTTGGTGGATCAGAAGAAGAAAACAACAAACCCATCGGATTTACTCGATATATTTTTAGCAGCGAACTGTGACATCAGCAGCCCACAGAGAGAAATCGCTTCGACAGCCAAAGTACAGCAGCGACAAGGCCAAACGACGTCATCATTCCCATCGCGTGTGTCTACGTACTTACATCTTAAAAAAAAAAATATTTGTATATATTATATAAAAAAAATCCATATTTAGGAATGCATCATTACTTGTGTCTATTCTAGCTGTTTCCTATATTGTAGATTCGAACGTGTTTTTCGGTGGTAAAAGTGAGGGGCGCGTTTTATTTCTCAGGTAGGGGGCCCCAGTGTCATCATGACATAAACTTGGCCGTCTTAAGTATCAATTTTGCGCGTGAGAAAAATCCGGTTATCAAATATATTTTTTTCACTCGCAGCACGTGTGTTTATCGCGGTTGAACGACGATGACTTCATTTATTTGACTGACGATTTCTCGACCCCGTTGACTCGACTCACACACGGATTTCAACCTTGGCTTATTTCATTCTTTATTTTTTTGGATTAAGACTTCGTCGAGAGTTAAGTTAAAGAAGAAGAAATATTAACAGCTTCTTAACTTAATAACCACATTTTATTATTAATACATTTTTTTGATACCGCGTCGCACGGAAAAAAAGAAGAAGAAGAAGTGTTAGTGAAGGTGTTTTGTAATCAGAGTTTTTCCGAAAAGAGATATTCACTTCAACTTTTCTTTTTTTTTCTATTATTATTTTTTATTATCGGTGTTTGTTTTTATTTTACGGGTTTCTTCACTCCCAACTTCGTCTTGCGAGGTGGAAGATAAATAGAAAAGAGCATTTGTGTGATATGGATCGGCGGCGGAGAATGGCTTTACTACAACTACTTCTTACGGCGATGTATCTTCTCGCAGGTAAACAAAATATATATTTATTTATTTATTTTTTTTTTTGATTTTTACGCTCGAACAATTCGCGATTGAACATCGAAATGATCGGTAAATAAGGTTTTTCTTTTTATTAATAAAAAAAAATCAGTGAAACATCAGATAAGAAAGTTCGATACAAATTGACATGGTTTTTTTCGGCGGTACCTAACCTCCAACTTTGCACCGCCGTAACTTTTGAGTCCCGGGTCAGAATTGAATTATTTTGGAATTTTTAGAAGCGTGTAAGCTTCCTTTAAATTTTGAATCTAAGAGTGAAAGATTATGAGTTCGGGTTATTGAGTTAGAGGGGATCTAGTGAGGGCATGTAACTAAAATGAACTAAAACACTTTTAGAAATTTTTTTGTTCGGTGGAAAGTTTCTCTCTTATCTCATTTTATGTTTTTAATGTTGATTAAAATTTTTTTTTTAAATATTTTTAATTAAAAATATTGACGGGAATAATTATCGTTCAGGGAGTTGAAGCATCATTTAAAAACATCACTCGAGCGCGATATTATCGAAGGCGTTATAACATTTTTTTTTATTATGTTAGAAGTATACAGTGTGTTGTAAAAAAAAAATGTTTATCACGAATAGTTTTTTTTTCTTCTTTTTATTATTATTTTTTTATGGAAACATTTGTATTACCCGTGCGGCATTTCATAATGCATCGCATCCAATTCCCCGTAGGATATATTCGGGGACGGGGAAAGCATTCGAATTTGCAGCTTTGTTGTTACAGTAAGCAGCACGCGATGTAACTTTGTCGTAAAAATGCAGCGTGTTGCGCAAACTTTCTTTGAACCATGCCGCTTATTTTGACACGAAGACCCGTACTACTTAACCCATTTTATACACGTCGAACACAAAATGTCAATCACCATTTTTTTTTTCTTCCTCTGTTTTTTTTTTCTACTTCAAAATGAAAATACCGTGTAGCAAAAACTCGAATTATTATCGTATTAATTCTTATTGCTTTTCATTTGACATTTTGTGGAAAATGTTGCGAATCATTCCAATATTTTGGAGTTTTGCAGTGTATTTTAATCTTTAATCCTTTGATATGATGACGTAACAAAATGCTCGAATAACAATATTTAAATCTGAGTCCCATTTAATTTTAATAATAATAGTTTTATTACGCCTGTTTTCCTTTCGGATGGAGTTTGGCATGTCCGTTTTGGAATGATAAATGACGAGTAAGATTAATAATAACATTTTAAAATGAATAATAATAACGAAGAACTTAAAATGAAAAAAGGTCATCGAAACCAATAATTTCATCGCAACTCACAAGGTCATCGCATAAAAGTTCAAAAATCTTAATATTGTGCTTTACCACCATTAAACAAAATACAAAAAGAATTAATATTATCATCATATTTTTTAATTATTATGAAATTTTTGCTTTAATATCGATATTAATAATTATTACTTCCGAATGCGCGACTGTTAAAATTAATTTTATAAAATATTCGTTTTAAATTTTTTTTTGTAATGCTCGGTGTGTTGTTCAATCTGGAGCAATTTTTCACCGGAGCAAAGAACCGCGCTAAATTTTAATTTATTCGTTTTTGCTTACTACTAATTATCGGCATAATTATTGTTGCGCAATGTACCGAGAATTGCGAGCCTTATTGTGTACAGTAGTAGTTGAATTTAGCAGCAAGATTTTTTTGCGCGGAAAACTCTTCCAGACCAACCCGGAAGTAAACGTTGTGAGCAGAGAGAGAATTGAACTCCAATATTTGTCATTAATTCGTTGCAGAGAAATTGACGAATAGCGAAAATGTGGCGTATATCGAAAAAATTTTCCTCCTAGGAATCCATTAAAAATGGTTTAATCCGTTCCCAGCCCTCAATTTTGCATGTAAATAAAAAACAAATTAACACAGAAATCAAAACAAATTTTTATTTTAATTGGTTATTAATAAGAATATGAATGAGTAGGTATTGAGCCTATGGTATAGTCCTATATTTAATTTTGATGTTGTCATCATTTATCAGCATTACAACACCACTCATTAGCACTCTCACAACAAACAACACATCCAATTTTGTTGTTTTTTTGCTATTATTTTTAAAATTCACACTAATACTGATCATCAGCTGACTGCAAGTGGCGTTAAAAATGCGACGAATATCGAACAAGAAAAAACATGACAAATATCGAAAATGACCAATATTGGTAAGGAACGAATATTGAAGTTCCACTGTACCTAATCTCATTAAATAATAAACATTATTGACGTTCGCATCCAAACTTTCTCTCTTTTTCTCGTTTAATTTAAATATTAATTGTGTCTAGTTTAGATATTCTAATAATTATTTTTGCAAGGAGTGTGCCTGAGGGGAAAGTAAACTGCGCGTGATTATTTCGGCGTGTGCCGTTGATGAAGTTGTAAGGCAGGCTCTGGTTAGAGGTGAGGTTAAGTGTAAGTGTAGGAACCCGGGCATTTATTTTTATCCGCATTGCATCATCATCGTATAGGCCTATGCATAGGCAGCAGCAACAACAACAAGCACGCGCATTGCGTGATCCAATCGACACGTGTTGAAACTTTTAAATTCTTTTTTTTTTCTTTCTTGTATTGTTCATCGTTGATCGTAGTGCATTTTTATCTCATCTTCTTCATAATTCCCCACACTCCCCTTCCCATCTTTTGCGTTAACCCCGGCCATTCCCACCTACATTTCCCCGCTCCATCTCTCGCTCAACGCGCGCGCACTTTTTGGGTTATCGCGCGTGTTCGCATGCTCTGTATGCCAAAACGAATTATCGACGCTTCACTCGGAATAAAGATGATAGTTTAGGCACGTCATATAATATAATATAGTGTACCTGCCGAACAATTATTATTATTATATCGTAGGCCTACATTTTTCACACACCGCACAAAAATTTCTGCGATGAAAGAAAATCACGCCATGTTTTTTATTACGTTGATGGAGATTCTCGTTAACGTTGTATTTCTTTCCCCATCTTTTTTTTTTTTTTCTTTTTTTAGCGTTGAAAGTTCTTCGTCGACAAGCTCGAATACGTTTTAATGAAGTAATCAATTTGTTGGAACAATTGGCAATTTGTTTACGGAAATGTTTGTTAATCACTTAACGTACCTCCTCGGTCTCTCTCTCTCTTTCCTTATAATATTTCTACATTTTTGACGTATCAAAATAATACTGCGCATATTTTTTTTTTTTTTGTTTATTTATTTCATCTTCTTCTCCGTAAATGCGTTTTTATCACGCAAATTGCGTGCGGTACATTTTGTTTTTATAATATTAATACAGTGGAACGACAATAATCGTCATTAATCCGTTCCAGAGAAATTGACGAGTAGCGAAAATGACGAATGTTGAACAAATATTTCCCATAGGAATACATTAAAAGCGGTTTAATCCGTTCCCAGCCCTGAATTTTGCATGTAAAAACAAATTAACATAGAAATCATAACAAATACATTTTAATTGGTAATTAATAACAATATGAATGAGTTCGTATTGAGCCTATGGTATAGTCCTATATTTACTTTTGATGTTGTCATCATATTTTATCAGCATTTTCACACCACTAGCACCATTAGCACTCGTAACAACAAACAACACATCCAATGCTGTTTTTTTTTTTGCTATGATTTTTAAAATTCACACTAATACTGACCATCAGCCGACTGCAATCGGCGTCAAAAGTGTGACGAATATCGAATCCGCGACGAATATTGAATCAAAAAAAAAAAACCATGACGAATATTGGTGGAGACGAATATTTGAGTTCCACTGTATTTCGTATTTATTATTATTATTATTTTTTTTTTTTTAATTTTACTCGTAGTCTCGTGTGATAAGCGAAGTTATATGGAAATGACTAACTTGTAACGACACGCGTAACATATTTTTTTTTATATTAATAATAATTTTGTTTTGGTAAATAATTTATTATTGATTTAGTTGAGGAGGGGTTTTTTTTTTCTTTCCATCTTTCGTTTGCATTTACATATTTAGTGCGCGCTACTCTCTTGCGTTAATTGAACGAATTACGATTACGTATATTACATACGTTATATTTTATTTATTTTGTTTTTTCCGTTTTTTTTTTTTCTTTTTTTCTGTACCGGTTATTGATTTTGTTGACGGTTCGGTGTTTTGGAGCGAATTGCGATTAATGTACGATTGCAGTCGGGGGATAGGAAGGGGGTTAGGGGGTCGGGGGATGATGAAAATTGAATCGCTTATGGCGGACGGCTTTTCACGTTTCGTTACGTTACGCTTATGTATCTTTACATTTTGTCCAATATCTCATCGATTTTTGCGATAGTCATTTATACGTTTGTTTACTATGTTGTCAAGAAAAATGTGGACACCTGTCTTATTTCTTTCTTACCCTCCATCTTTCTATTTATACCGTGTCGTGTAAGTAACCTGGGAGAAGAGCTTAGACTATTTTTAATACTTAACTTGGAGAACTTAAGGTTTGATTATGAGCTTAAGTAAAGAGAAAGGGGGGAAAAAAGTATTTGAAAATAATGCTTGACATATGTGACGACAAATGTGCATTCAATTCCCAAAATGCATTTTTTTATCTATTTCTCTCTGAACGAGATTCGTGATGAAACGATATTATGAAAAATTATTATGTCAAAGTTCCCTCGTGAATTTTATTGGCATATTAAACGCTTGTTTCGGACTCTCGATAGCGCCATGTTGAGTGGAGCTGCATTAACAGATTGAAATTTTATTGAATACTCGTTGCTTTTAGCGTTTGAATAGCTCCAATATTCGTCATGTTTTTTTTTATCGATATTCGTCGCATTTTAGACGCCATTTTCAGTCAGCTGATGATCAGTATTAGTGTGAATTTTAAAAATCATAGCAAAAAAAACAACAACATTGGATGTATTGTTTGTTGTTACGAGTGCTAATGAGTGGTGTTCTAATGCTGTTATGGCTGTAAAAATCAAAATATAAAAATAAGAAAATAAAAACAAAAAATAAAATAAAAACTCAATTTCCCCCT
>JAQGAY010001171.1:0-16133 GCA_034698085.1 Polydesmus angustus | reverse complement strand
AAATATCAAATGTTTTGAGACTAAAACTACTGTATTTGAATCCAAACTATAACCATAATAAAAAACTATTTTATGACGGGGATGGAACGAATTGATAAAGTCGTAATTAATCGAAGCAGCAATAATTATTGGTATACATGCGAGCGCTTTTTGTTGCTTGAATTGAGGCAGAAAAAAAGATATTTTAAACGCAGATTATTACATATAGCTAATGTTTTTCGAACTATTAAAATGTATAGACAAAGATTAATGCATTAATTCAAGTCGATCGCTTTGTTTCCGTTACAATGTATACTCCTGATAAATTACCTTTTTTTTCAACAAATTTTTAATAAAGCTAAAATTTAAAATGGGAAAATATGAGGAAGAAAATTTAAAATAACTATCATATCCGACTGGGTAAATACTCCTTACTCCGCTAGCTAATAATAATAGACCCAAATTAAGTTCAAAATTCACACACTCCACCGTATTATGTAAAAACGCAATTAGTTGTACGTTTTCTACTTCCGGTTTGGGAATTTAAATAATTTATTAAAAAAGAACATTAATGAAGGACAGCAGTTTCAAAACAGCCGCGCGCGCGCTGCCGCATTACATGTCTGTACTGCGGTGAATGATTTCTCCATAGAATTGTAATAAATTGAAAGTGAATTTATGGGGGGAGAACAGAATGCACAGCAGGCAATTAAAATAAATATCAATCATAATTTAAATGGACGCGAAAATCACGTGACAACACTCGACAAAGCGTTGCGGTAATTAAGCGTACATTTTCGGCGTTAAAATCGCGAAAACGACTTTCGCTTACGTCATTCAAAAACTTTTTTTATTTCTTTTTTACATTAAAAAAAAAAATATTTTTTTTTTCAATTCAAAAATAATCGATTTCACTTTATATATTATATTATATATATATTTTTTTTTTGTATTCTAGACACCCTGCATCGATTAAAAAAAATCGATTATAAATGAAAGTTTGAGAGATAGAAAAAAAAAAAAAACCGTCAGAAATCGATAGATCAAAAAACAGTTTGAATTGAAAGGGAGAAATTCATCGATTTTAATGTTTCCCAATAAGAAGTGGAAGGGGAGAAAAAATGTGTGGGTGAAATGAAGAGAGTATGTTGGTAGTTCATCGAAAGAAAAAGGGCTTTTCCGGTCATTCGATGGACACTCGATGAACGCTCTCTCTTTCTCTCCTCAAGCGGATTAATTGCCTAACAACGTTTTTGTGTTTCACCGAGCAAAACGATTTTTGCACCACCCACCTAAATCCCACTTCAAACTCACCCACTTCCTAAAACGCCCATTCACTAAATTAACACCGTTTTTTACATTAAACAACTTACATTATTTGTAATTATATAAAAAGCTATTAATATCAATAAATTAGCCGCCAGCTAAATGATTTTTTTTAAGTGAAAACATCGGATCGATTCACTTTTTAAGTGGAGATAGAGAAGTGATGGAGAAGGAGGATAAAACGGTGGCGGGAGAGTGAAAAGAAGAACGATTATAGAGAGACGATCAAGTAAGAGAAACAGAATAAAGAGAACGATGAGGAAAGAGAGAGAAAAAAAAGGGCAGAATGATGGCGTGAGAGAGAAAGAAAAAAAGAAAAAGCAGAACGATGGAGGAAGAGAGAGAGAATTTAATTCGATGTTGAAGCTGCAAAATCAATGCCAATAAAAGCCCCAAATTGCCGGTTGGCGGGCGAGCGCTGAACTAACGTAAGTACAGAGTGCCTGGCAATCGAACTCTTCATTTCTTCATGAATCGATTTTAATCACGTGTTTACGTAATTACCGTAATTTTTTTTTTTTTTTCGTCTTCTTCTTGAAATGTCTAATCAATGGTTTAACGATCATACGATGAACCATCCCATTCAGTGATTCAGGTAAGCGATAGCGATTTAATTGCGTAAAATAAAAATCTTTAAAATGAACTAAAATACATACTCCCTCCGTCCCAAAATAGGTGTCCGATTTCAATTTTTTTCTGTCCGCAAATAAGTGTCCGATTTCTTTAAAAATTAATATTTTTAAAAATTTATTAAAGTAAATCAATAAAATTATATATTTTATGGAATCTTAACTACAAATGTCATTTTTGGGGAACTTTTAAGAGTAGATTTGAGTCATTTAAAGTGAATTGATGATGTCTTGTACAATTATCTTGACTGAAATTTGCTTCATTTTGCCGTTGTCTCTCAATTCTAGCAATGCATGATAAATAACTTACTATGGTTTTAGACTTAAATTGGGTCTTTCACGGCCGTTTGGTTCCAAAATATTTTCCATATCTCCCATTATTTTCTTAGACCGGAGCTTTAAACTAGGTCTACAAAATTCTTACTTTTTGATCGAAAATTTATATTATAAGGAAAACTACAAAACTTTTTAATTTCTGTCAAAAACTTCACCTATAACAAGTATTTTCAAAATATCAGGTCAACTTTCAAAAACAAAACCGCGTTTTCTTAATTTTTTTAAAAAAATTAAAATCGGACACTTATTTTGGGAGTATTAAATTAATTAAAAATATTTTTTTTAAAAACATTGCATGCGCTGAATAGAATATGACACGAGGAAATGAGACAGCCTGGACAAATAATTTATGGATTAAGAATTAGAATATTGAGTAATGATTTTAGTTTAATTTTCATTTACGCTTTCAGTTTGTAAATTAAATAAAGATGTTATTTCACGCGTTATTACTTAATTAATAATGCAATGCGATATCTGTGTGTGACCTAACAGCCAACTCCACCTACCGGAATGCTGTCGTGAGTGGACAATATTAATCGTGTAGAGCCGGAAGTGGTGCTGTTTTGTGGCTAGAAAAAGCGTGACCGGAAATGGTGTAAATTCAGAGCACGGCTTCTTTTGCTTTGATTTTTTTTTTTTGCTTCGCCACAACAACATCCTCTCCAAAAATAAGTCAATAAAGAAAATGAAGAACTCTACAGGGTGTCCACGCCCACAGAAAACTACTTGAGAAAAAGGGAGAGAGAGAAACACTATCCGCACTCAAATACAATTTTAATTAGCAACTCCATCATTATGTCAAATAAAAAACAAAATGACCTGTTTATATTAGCATACAACTGTTAGCGTAACGAACGTTTTGGGAAGTTTAATGAAGGAATTGAATGAAATATGTACGGTAAATAATATTACAGTACCACGTAATAAAAACCATCACGATAAAGAAATATCGAGTCTAAAATATTAATAATTAGAGCTTGATTATAACGTTATCGAAAGAAATCCGTATAAATTTATGACGTTACTTCCGAGTAACCTACAATCCGTACAACATATGAAAATGATTGATAGATTCGTAAAAACAGTCGGATTCCTTCAATACTACGGTAATAATACGTAATTATAATAAGTGCTTACTGTGTAATTATTATACAACGATAAACATACATTGCAGTAGCTATTATTTCTAAGTTACCGTACATTTTATTTTTAAATACAATGCTTTTTAAAGAAAAACAATGTAAAGTAAGCATGCTCACGTTATAAATTATATTAAATTTAGTTAACAAAACTTTCTAAAATTTTTAAAATCTGCGAAATTAAATATTGCAAAAATCTCGTTAAAAACATAGTGTTTTGGCTTTTTTTTTTTTTTTTTTTTTGACGTTGTAACCACCACTATAGCGTATTTCTAACGGCATTATAACCAAGTTCAATTGTAATATGAGGAAAAAAACCGTAACAAATATTTCACCGAAACAACATTGACCATAATAAAAATCGATATTTCATTCATTTATGGCTGTTTATTTTGCTATTCATTATAAAACTAATAAATGTTGAAAGTATTTTTCACTTTAAAGATTTTTCAGTTCAACTAATAAATTGCAAGTTTCCCTGAAATTCGCTATTTCGACGCTTTATTGTACTGTATTATTTTAATATTGAAAAAAAAAAAAAATACATCAACAACCAAAGATTAAATTCGTAAAAACCAGAATGCCGCTTAGTTCCAGTAAATTAGAACTCGAAGAAAGAAAAGGGGGAAAAAAATGCAAAGCGATTATAAAAAGAAATCCAAAAAAAGCATTCAGCGGTTAAAGCATAATGACGTAAAAAAAAAAACCACGCGCGCGCTGAGTGAAATATTCCAATTAAATTTAATTAAATATATTTCGATAGAAACAAAAACGAAAAAAAAAAAAAAAAAAAACTTGGCAACCAAGCATTCCAAAACAAATTAAATAAAAATATTAAAAAATAATTTGTTTGTTTGTAAAATGATCTTTAAGCATCATCTTCGCCTCCTCTCGATTTAATTTTCTATCCTAACGCGCATGCGCCCGCTAATCAAATAAGTTTTGGTTTCCATCGAAAGAGAGAGGTGGTCGAAAATAGAGGTGGATGGAAAAGTCAGAGAGAGAGAGTGGGTGGGGTGTTTATCATGTAACGTGAGACGATGATTGAAACACACGAAGAAACAGAAAAAGAAAAAAAAAATAGTATGAAAGAAAGAAAAAGAATGAAAGGAAAAATAAAACAGATGACATTTTGTGTGTAAATAAACTGCGACAAGTGGACACATTCCAATCGAGTAATGGACTCACCGTTAGACCATAAGTCAAAGCCATCCGCCCACCAAACCCTCGCAGACCAATTCCCTCATGAAGAGAGAGAGATACAAGGAGTCGATGTTACATCGTATAAAACATTTTTATGCGGCTTCATCGTAGCTTATCGCGAGGGGTTACAAACCCTTATGATCGTTGCACAGCATACATTCCATAAGTCGCTTTAACTTAGTCACTCACCAACGAATAATATTGACAACCCCCCAAAAAAAACAAGACTAGCGCTGATAAGGAGGCTATGTTTTAAATCCGATGTCCGGCTTTCAAAACCCATTCGCTTCGTTAGCCGATAACGTACCTAATCAATATAATTTAAAAGGATATTTCGCTACTCGTCTTTTATCTCTTTAAATCGATATTTTATAGATATCGATATATTTGAGAATGACCAAGTACACGTATATGGATAATGTTTAAAATGACTTAAATACGAGGTCAAATCAAAAAGTTCGCTCAATTTTTGAATTTCTCGAGCTACATTTGTCAGATAAATATATTATTTTTTTGTGGACACGTTGATGAACATGTTAGTGATTTTTGTCTAAATTTACAGCCATATTTGACGGGTATTTTTGGTTTTTCAGCCCTTTGAAACAGTTGTGGTTCTGTATGTTCGGCGATTTTTAAGTTTCACAATAAAAAATAATTTTATTGGATGCCATTAATGCATATCTTTTTTTTTTTCCTTATTCGTTTTTATTTGGTAAAGAAAATTAAACCAAATTTAGTGAATTTTGATGCATTTTAGGATTTTTTAGTGCTATTTTTTCAATGGAGTGTGAGCTGGTGCCTCAAAATGGTGAAATTGTTACTCCATAAATCTGGCTATTTTCAACAAATTTCTTCACATAACCGATTAATTTGTTTAAATAATATTCTTTATTAATTGTAACAACTTGGAACAAAAATTTATAGCACTTAACAAAATTATTCTGTATTGTGAAAACTCAAAAATCGCCGAACAATCACAACCAACCACCTGCAAAACTGGCTGGAAAACCAAAAATACACGTTAATTATGGCTGAAAATTTAGACAAAAGTCAAAAACAAGTTCATCAACATGTCCACAAAAAAATATATTAATCTGGCAAATGTAGCGCGAGAAATTCAAAAATTGAAACGAACTTTTTGATTTGACCTCGTAGATGTCTAATCTATACTGGTATTTTAAAAAAAATCGATCATGAATGTTGCTTAAAGTTTATACCGATATTTCATTCTTAATATGCGACAATAATTTGGTTAATTTAGGCTTGATAAGTTTAGGCAAAACCTTCTCCATTTTGCCTAACACAGTGCGCTTATGCAGTAAGGGGAGAAAATGGAAACAAGCGTCAAACGGCCATTTAATCAGAAAAGATGAGTAGATTAATGGGATTGCGAATAAATAATTAGGTAGAGCTAAAATTAAAACGTTAGTAAACATAATTTCTTTGATTCAGCGCTTACAAGGTCTTCAGGTGCAGCCAAAATCAATTTGCACGCACCAACTGACTCAAAACTAATTATTATTAAATTGTTACTCTAATATTGATATTAATAATAACTGAATGCATTTAGCGTTTAGCTAATTCTATAATAATTACGGTACTTTAATAAAAAAAAATTCTAGTTTTTCAAAATATGAACAAAAATAGACAAACAAAAGGCAAAAATTTATTTACGGCAATTTTTAAGCTTCATTTTAACAAAAATTTCAGCGTACCATATAAAAAAATATATATATAATTCATTCCCGTGAGATTCACTACGCACTACCGACATTTCGCTGCATGCGATTGTAAAGGGAAACACGTTAGCGAGATCAATATTTTACGAGCAAGGTGCACGGGAGATGCAACCTGTTTATTGTTTACACCGGATTATTATTAAACCCATAATAATTACACTAAAAAGCCGTGCAATATGCGTTATAATTAGCATTTATTTACACGGCTGTATCTTTCGCATAATCTATGTGCTTCTTTGATTAATTCCGTGTAAAATTAACAGAAGGCGTTTATTTTCCTAAAAATTTCCATCTGAACTCGGAGATGCTCGCCATGAGAATGTCTCAGACTTTGAAACTCCGCTCGAACGTAAACAAGCAGAAGCAAACGAACAAAGATGGCGGAAATGCCACGCCCCCACATAAACAAAGCTAATCTATTAGAAGCTGGGTCCGCGCGCTTTGTATCTCCAGCCCCGCCTATTCCCGCACCCCACACCCCGCGATTCATGGCGGTTTAATAATATGAAAACAAATAAGACGTTGGGTCGGCCATCTTTTATTTGCACGCGCAGCGATAAGTGCGTTCTCCGAAATTGGGTCAGGCCGGAAGCCCCCTCGCGGTACAAGATGACAAAAGCTAAAAGCTGAGAGTGTGTGACGCGCCTGATGACGTGAGCGACCGGCGATGTGAATGCCAAAGTTGCTCCTGTTACTATAAATAGACTTATCGATTTTTTTTTCTCTACCAACATCGCATCACCTAACGCTACGGGTACCTCTAGGAGTCTAGGAGAAGATAGAAAAAGAGAGAAAAAAAAGCAACGTGGATGAAGAGGGAGAGAGATGGATTGGGCTGGGTTGAAAGTTGTGAAGAGGAGGTACCCAACCCACTTCCGCTTTTGGCCGTTAATGGTCAGCGTTGACCACCGCCATTCAAAAGGTCAGCCCCTTGTACACCGGGCAAATCCACTCCTCAGTACTTACGTCACCACTCTTCCTAGCTACGTCATAGCTCCGTGCTTTATATAGGGTGACCCAGAAAATTTTTATAAAATTTAAGAAATAAAATTCATTTACCAACTTTTTAAATAAGCTTCGATGAAACCTTAAATATGTCAATACAGTACAGTAGTTGGAATGAAATATAGGAGAGGGTTTTAAATAAATTATTCATAATAGGAAGCCCCAATTTTTTAAGTTAAATTTGTTCTCAGAATTTAAAAGAATCTGGTAGCACAAGCTTGCAATATTTAATTATATAAGAAATAGGGTATCCTTGTTTATACGCCAACCACATGTAAACAAGCATGTTTAACTTGCCTAAAAAGTGCCGCAATATGAATGTATTGCTGGTACATAACAAGTTAAACATGTTTTAATAATTAAGCTATTGAATTTTTTTAATAATTAAGAAATTAATTCTAACACTTGGCATAAAGAGTAGAAGAAAAAATTCATTTTAATGTTATTCCACCATGCCTTACAGACGCCGTTTTCCCAATCTGTAGCTGCAGTACTTGACATCCGAAATTCAACTTCACAGAATAAATGTGAGTTCTATTGTTTACACCATGCATAAATAAAATAAACAATAGTTTGCATGATTGGATTGACACTAAATTAATTTTAAGATGACGTATTATCAACCACATAATTATTATTAGAAGTGGTTGGTGCAAATTTGTCATAAAAAAAAGTTCTTTAACTATTTATACAGTATTTACATTTTTAAAAAATACGATAAAAATGTAAAACTGAAATGCTTCAAAGAAGTAAAGTTTCAACCTAAAAATTGCTTAAAAAATTAATTAAAGTACTTTAGAAATTCTTAAAATACCGAAAATATAACTTAACTTCCCTCATACAAGATGCTTAAACCAGTTTTATGAGCTCAAACGCGTTCGTTGTAACTATGGCTGTGAACCATTTATTCCAAAGTATTTCTATTAATCGATGCGAGCGTATTTTTCCGCGTGTATAACTAGGCACGCCGATTTGCATATAAAATGTTGGAATTAAGAAACGACAAAGTATAGTGTTACGCACGATCGCAAACCTTGTAATTGCTTATATCAAGAAGTAGATTTGAAAAGTTTAAGCAAGAAATAAAATTAGAAGGAAGAAAAAAAATACACATGTACAAGTTAAACATCACACATTCCAATGCCATGATAATGTGCAAAAAAAAAGAAGTATATTGCACATATATATAAAAAAAAGATTGAATAGTTAAAAGTATGAGAAGATTAAGTCTTACCATGGACCTCTAGATAGACCCAGGTGCCATTCTTGCTGGAATCCGGTCTCCGATTGAGGAAGATGATATTGCATTGATACCAGCCTTGATCGGCTTCTTGTATCTCCGATATATTGATAGAAGCTAAATTGACTAGCGTAATCCGTTCTTTGTATCCTTCCCCTTTGTGCGGAGGGTATCCAGCGTACCAGATATAGATGGGGACCTTATCACCCTGTCAAAAAAAAAAATACAACGTCAATTATAATTATCAGTTCAAATAATTAAACCAATCACATCCATTTTCTCTTATCCGCACAAAATTATTACGTCACAGATTATGATGACGTAAATCACCTACATCTTATCACGTACAAAACAATAATTTCTTTTTTATTTATCACTTATTTCACCCTCAACCCACATAAAGAAGATTCATATAAATTTTTTTCTCCTATTTTCTCCCCAACGCGTTATGAATGCGAAATGACAACGTTTACCGGAAATAGCTCAAAATACTGAATATTATTGCGGATTTTTCGTGAGTCGTTTCAACTTAATCGTTTAAAATACATTAAATTGCGGTTGAAATGATCGAGTGCTAATGACCTTAAAAGAAAGCCGACGAAAAGATCGTTTTGAAATGTGGGACTGCCAACTTAGATTAGGCGCATTTAAGGCTAAGTCTATGGCGTATCGCGGCCAGCAATTACTCGAAGTTGGCGCATTTCCAATAAGCTTTTTCGGATGGTAAAAAAATACAATCGCTTAACGCTTATTTACGAAAATGTACAGCCGCTGGCCAAGAAAAAAAAACGGTTCGCCTATAAAATTTGATGTCTCTGGTGAAAAAAAGAACACCTAACCGATAAAGGAAACCAGGTAACCTGCCCCAATACACATTACAGTATAGCTTATAAAAATGTATACAAAATTATATAAAAATTTGGAAATTCGATTCCAAATTCTTTTCGTACCGTGTTTCATTAATTAAATAATAATGTTAATAAAAAGCCTACTTCTAATATTTTTTATTCCTCCTGCTACTCATACTTCAGCTTTATTTTAAAAATATGCGCATAAGAATAAAATATATCAAAAACATTTTTAATTGAAAATCTAACTGTACCGTAAATGCGAAACGTCAAATTTATGTTAAGCTCTCGTGTTCTTAAGCTACTTACGAAGGCATCAAAGAAAAAGAAACAAAAACATAAAAAATTAAATCTAGCCGACAAATAATAATAAAAAAAGCCTCTTCGACAAAACAATAATAGAAGAAAGAAAAAACAAATGACAGCAAAATTTAGCATGGTGTCGGTACGGGCAATTTTGATCATTACAATAAAAATTCGTTAAAGTGAGTAATACCCAAGGCTGATAAAGAAGTATATTGTTAAAAATAATTCATGTCTTAAATAACATATTATTTATGCAAAGATTAAATTTTTATAACATTGAATGTTTATCAATTCACTTTTTAAAAATATTTTTTATTCATTTTCTTTGCACCGGTGCCCAAACTGCCAAACCAAAACTGCTAAAACCATCAATAGTTATGTTATCAATAATAATGTTATACAGATACAAAAACCATAATTTTTACTCCAAATGATTCTTGGCAAATAATTTCAAAAACCAATAATATTGTTTTTGGAATAATGAGTTTTAATAACATTCATTATTAAACTTTAAAAAATAATTCAGATTCGCCACAAAAAAATCTCAAACTTCTCCAAATAAATAAACTCGTTAATGAAAAACAGCTTTCAAAAAATTGATATTTTCAAGGATTTGGCTATAAAATTTTTTTAAAGAGAACTGCAAATTATTTTGATTGTTCAACTGAAATTCATGTTAGAAAGCAGCAAATTCTTAATCCACAAATGTTTGTTATTTATAAATAATTCTTTATAAAAATCAAATAATAAAAATAAAAACACGATTCCGTACAATACTTTTGCTTAACTCTTAAAATATTTTGGTTATTAGAATATTTTTATTATGACAGAATTTCTGACTTTCCCCTCGTGACATGAGTAAGTTAAAGCGCTCATATTAAAAATAAAGTAAAAAAAAATCGATAGCGCAAGAAAACTAAAAAAAAAATAATAGAAAAGTAAAAAAAAATAGTTGAAAGAAGAAGACGAGATTTGATGAATCAAAAAAAAAAAATAATAATAATAATAATAAAATAAAAAAAAAAAACAAAGAGATTGAGTGGGTAGGAGAAATGTGGGTGGGTGAAAGAAGTATGAGTGAGTGAGAGAAGTACGAGTGGGAAGAGAGGAAAAATGGAATAACTCTTTAGTAGTATTCAAAGAGATTGGAAACAAACAATTCTTCATTTTCCTTTCGTAATTCCTCATCTTCTACGATATTAATATTAATAACGGCGTCGGTCGCCAAATCGAGAAGTAGTCGCCCGGCAAAGCGTAGATTCAGTATGATAGTGGATGCCGCGATGCACGGTACTTAGAGGAAATTGGAAGAATCAAAATTATAATTTGCTTGAGTGAAATAAGACTTAACTTTGATCCACCAAGCAAATTCGTTTTTTTTTTTCCTTCTTTCCTGCCTTCATCACTCAATTGCCATGTAATAAATAAACTGTCTGCTAGCTTTTATTATTATACACTATAGCTCTTCACTTTTCGCTGCAATTTATTCAAAATTTTAGTTCAAAAGTCAACAAGCTCAGTATTATTGTTGTCCATAAAAAATGCATCGATCTACCATTGCTGTAAACGAACAGTAACTGTTTATGATGAGAGGTCTTTATTTTGTATCTGTCTCCCCGTGCTATGAAGATATTTTGTGATAAGAGACCGTTTACCATAGAGACAGTTAATGATTCACAGGCATTCTGAGTGAGAAACATTTTAATCCGGGCCAACTTTTAAGCTCGGGCATATTGTCCGGTCACGAACTACGCACCATTGTGCGTTGAAGTGCGGTTAGTTCTAGAATTTCAAGGTTGTTTGAAAAATACAGGGAAAAAATGAGCAAAGTCAAAAACAAAAAAAATAATGTTTCACTACACTATTTGCAAAATCAAAATTAATTTACAAAAATTCCATCAAATTCTCGGTACAAAATATTCAATTTTTGATTGGCCTGTTAGAAATATAAATCAATTAAAAATTTCAATTCGAAAGTAATCGAAGGTAGACTATTATAGCTTCGATTTTAAATAAACTAAGTGTAACAACAAACTAATTCAGCACGCTGTTTTCTCAATACTACCTATTTAATAGGCCTGAAAAATGTCTTGAATTTAGCTTAAAAAAATATTTGTGAAGTCTAATAAGTATTAAAATGAAAAATCAACCTATTTTAACTGCTTCGAGACGGTTCAAAATCTCTGTCTACCCTGTTGTTTCATCTTGGTTAAAGATAAAATAACAAAAAAATTAAATTCTAAATCTTGAATAAACGCAACCTGTTTGAAATCTAGATGATTTATCAAAAATTAATATTGTAATACTTAGAAACATTATTGTAATATTTACCCCTAATTCTCGATTTACGCGAGTTTTAGTTGGCAAACTTTTCCTTCGCTCACTCAATTTGAGCAAAGATATTCATGGAAATGAAACATTCAAATCCTTTTTCTTTACGGTATTACCTCGTATATTAAACATTAAAATTTATGAGCATTATCGGAGATTGTAAGATTTATAATTATGGAAGTTAACAGCTAAGTTGTACCTTGCTAATGGCAAACAAATTTTTAAAAAATAAAAACAAATATATGCGACTCTAAAATAATAATTCGAATCTTCAAATAACACTGTACATAAAGTCTTGTTATGATGCAATGTGTATAAAAGTTTAAAAATATTTTGCGCAAACTCTCTAAAAAATAATTTTTACCTCGCGCAAACTTTTTGAATAAGTCTGAGAACTCAAAAAATATCAAGAAATTATCAAAAACATTTCTGTGCAACTGCTTTGTTAAAAATATGTTTCACATTCGGAAATGAATGTTTGTGTTGCAATGGCGACTCTACCTCTCGCTAGTGCGCTTGCTACGCGGTGCAACTCTTACGTGTATTGAGGTGCGCGCAATTATCAATTAGAAAATGTTGGCTTCCAGGGGTCGCTTTTAAATCCGAATTGTACACGTTAGTTGAAAAACAAAATGTTCTAAAATAATAATTCATCTTAATGAATTCTCCTCCCACTTTTTCTTAATTCGATGATAGCGACACGCTTTTTTTTCTCGCTCTCGCTCCCTCTTTTTCTTCTTCGCTAAGTCATTTAATAAATCACGCGCATTTTAAAAATGAATAGATGGCGCTTTTCACGCATCTTCTTGTAAAAGAGATGCAAATATAAGTAGAAAATTATTTTTCCCCCGTTTATTTTTCAATTATTCATCTGCTTCCTACCACCATTCGCTCCTCAGCTCCGACTATGCAAATGCGACTTAAAGAAAAATGAAGACGATAAAAAAAAAAACGAAGATGAATGGAAGACTTCTCTCCTGCATTCCGTGAGCGCACAACGGCTCTTACTTCGTCAAACTCGATAAATAACATTTGCGCAGATTAAACGCCATTTTAAGCCTAAAGGAAAGCAAATACAGTAATGCTAAGGTAACATATTTAACAAACAAGCCAAAGTAGTTTTTCAGCAAACATTTAGTATCACGATTCAAATTCGAAAAAATCCAACTTTCGATTACTGTATATATAATAATTATATAGAAAAAATAATTAAATACGGTAACAACATTTGTGTTTGCCAAATTAACGCGTCGCGGTTCCTAAGCATAGTTAAATCTCAAACTGTTTTATGTAATGCAAAATTTTCAGTACAACAAAGTAATTTTGGATTCCGGCAATGCTTTGGTTCCGCAAAAAAATTGGGCAAATCAATCCAAGAAAATACAGGGTGGTCCATATTGAAGATCTTTTATAAAACATGTGTTTTTGTTGTATTTGTTTATTGTATTTAATTACCAAAACGGGGATATTCAATATGGAACACCCTGTACATAAAAAAAATTAACAAAAACGGAAAAAATATAGATAAAAGCTCACGAGTAATTTTAATTTATAAGGAAATCGATGCACACAACCCTCGCAAACAGAAATTGATTAAGAAAATCAATTTCATCAACAATTACTGCATTACAACCGCGTTAATGATTAAATTTCTAAATCTCGTTGAGAAAGTAAAACCAATATAAAAATTTGATTAAAAATAACTCAAGGGTAACTAAAACTATTTAATTAAAAAGCAAAACTAATCCTATATAATTTTTTCGTAGATTATTTCGTCGTTATTTATAAAAGTTCTAGTTAGTCTTTAAATTCTTTAATACAGGTTTCGGAACATTAAAAAGCAGAATGTGGATAATCTAAATTTTTTTATTAATAATTTCTTAATAAACGAATTATTTAAAATAAACTCCCATTCATAAATAAAAATAAAAAGAGTTAAACCTCACTTGTAATATGTGTTTTCAAAAAAAAAAAAAAAAAAAAATAGGTAAAGTAGTAATGTACTAACTCGTGAGTACATTGTACTTAATATGTGAACGGTAATTGTTCTCACTGCTTATTATGTACGGTATAGTAATTACTGTACTTTCTCAATACAACTGTAACAACCGGTAGTTATTAAAAACACTGCTTTATTAAGGATTCCAATAATCCGTTTATTAGATAATCCGAGGTAAGCCCGATCATATTTATCTCGGATTACCGAAACTCTACTTTATTCGTATATCTGCTTTAATTCAATTTTTTTGCGTTTATTTTTACTCAAAATAATTTTTAAAAAAGCGAATAAGTTTACCTGTTTATTCCACTGCACAATGTAGGGCACCTGAACTCCATCCGGAAACTCAATGCTGCAACTTAAGACTACCGACTGACCGAGGATGGCTGTCACATAATCTGGACTTGTTCCCTCTGCGACGGTCAACTCTACAAAACAAACAAATGCGAAAAATTAATTATAATTAGACAATAAATTTATCGTGAAAGAAAGGGAAGTATTGTTCGCGCGCTAGAAGGCTCTGCGTTCGAAGCGGAGGGTACCGTAGGAAAGAATGACGCGCTAATCGTGTTAAGCGTATCACGTGACATCTCATTCACCGCAATTAATTTGACAAGACTTGGTTTGACAGGTCAGTTGTTGAGCTACCCACCCATCCCGAATGTAAATCACCTTTTAAGCGCGTCTTAATAACAACTTTCAATTTTAATTACTTTCCACCTCTTCAATGTATTCCGATAATTACGGCATTAACGTTACCGTACTTAGTCTTATAAAGAAAATGCATAATAATACGGCGTATACAACACGCTGTCTCTTTGTATCTTAGTCGGTTAACGCGGAACCACTCGTTCTAAATGACTACATTCAAGTAACTTTTAGGTTTTCACTTCTTACTGCTTGGAATTAATTGAGATAAAGAAAAACATTATCGTTTGAGATAATTTTCAAATTTACAAGCCAATGAATTAAAACTCGATTTATCGATTTTCCATGTTATTTATCTTAAACATGATCTCCGTCTCTAAAGACTAATAAATATTTATATCCACCCCTCCACACCCCTTCGATTAAATATT
This sequence comes from Polydesmus angustus, assembly GCA_034698085.1. Classification (NCBI taxonomy): domain Eukaryota; kingdom Metazoa; phylum Arthropoda; class Diplopoda; order Polydesmida; family Polydesmidae; genus Polydesmus; species Polydesmus angustus. The sequence goes on along the minus strand of JAQGAY010001171.1, from coordinate 974 downwards.
TCTTTAACTCTTCCGGTGTCATCGTTTTCATCAGCTCGATTTATTGATTTTCTTACATTTATCATGTCAATTTTTCTTTTTAAAATAAAAAAAAAACCGGTTACACGAGCTAAAACAGAATTTCCATTTTGCGGAACATATTAGAAAACACAAATTCAACTCGCTTTCGTGCTGAAGTATTGATTCGAGTAACGGAAACTGTTAGCAAATCGTATCATAAGACTCTCGTTTAAAAAGCGTTACAGATAATCAGGTAGAATTCACGTGATGCGGTTCTGACTTTCCATGTTTATTTTGTATTAAAAATGACTGTCGTCTGGCATTATCTCCGCGTTTTATTACGCAGCGCACTATCACATTTTATAATTATCTGCTGCTGCATCTTCATTAAAATAACAACAAAGAAATTCGATTATAGGAAACAAAATTATGAAATATAAAAATCCTTAAAAAAACTGAAATGCTTCTAAAATTACAGAAAATATCTGTATACCGGTAGCAGAAAAGCAATGAGAGTATTTTAATAAAACTGTATTTATTACAAAGTGAGTGCCTGGGAAAGCTTCTCACCAAACTCCCATACTCTTAGTAACAGTGCTGTAATCCTAAAAATACAGTACATGTATAACTATGTACATAATTTTGGTTGGGCGCGATTGCATCAATGCCGTCTATAGTAAAAAAATGCAAAAATTTAAATATTTTGAGGCAAATATTTTGAGGCAAAAGGGCCTTTAAAATAAATTAAAACTTCGCTATTCCTCAAATCTTAGTACATGTATTGGAAATCTATTTTGACACTGTGAGTCGACATCATCCAAAAGTTGTAACCGATCAAAATAATATAACGTGTGTCCATAAATATACGGCGTTTAGAAAAAGGAAATAAATAAGTCTAATTTTAATGAAATTGAATTAATTTTTTAATATTTACATACAACAATACCTCCGATTTAATGATAAAAAACAATTTT
>JAQGAY010001170.1:0-16142 GCA_034698085.1 Polydesmus angustus | reverse complement strand
AAATTTTAAAAAATTACTATCGCTCCTAACACTGTAGTTCCGTTGATATTTTTTCCCCCCAGTGTTAGTATTTTCTATACAAAATCGAATTGAGAAGAGTCTACGGAGAAGTGGGAAAGGGTTTTTGTAATTTAACAGTGCTTTAAATAATTATTTTTTAATTGAAAAATTTGCACACTTTTGCTGAATTTCGGCAGGCTTATTGTTCTTGCAATGGGGGAGGGCATTCAGGGTGACATTCCGACATTTCAATAAACTGTTTTCCTGCTGGCTTTAGAAACTTGAGATAGGTTAGATTTAAAACATGATACATCACAGTACACTGTACATGTACTGTATTGTATGTAATCAAATTGCAGTTATTAAAATTATGAACATGATGAAGCATTTTAAAACTTTAGTGTAAATATTCTATCTGTCAAATTATCTGCATTATAGAATAATAATAATTCCCAATTTTGATTAACATTGGGAAGTGACTTTTCCTACCAATTTTTTTACCCCCTAACATTTTAGATGAGATATTTATTGGTCATTTAAAAGCATTGTTTCCCAGTTCTTGAGTACGGCTCTGGTCTCATAGTAAGCTTATACTGTACAATTTTATTAAGTACCGGTACTTTTTTTTTTTTTTTTTTTTGCTATTAATGTACGTCAAGAAATTTACAAACCAAAATTTCATAAATTTTATCGATAAATTTTTGGTCAGATCATTGAAGTCAAAGCTTCATGAGCTCTTTACGTAATATAAAGCGTGGTACAAATACCTTTGTTTTCCTACCCCCTCTCTCCCTTTGCTTTTTCCGAAGCTAAATGCTGAGCGTGGGTGGGGGTAGAGAGGGGGCGGAGGTGGCAAATCAGTTTGAAGGCGAGGAATTGAACATAGTGTACGTGTACCGGTTGGATGACAAGTTGTTGGAAGGTCAACAAGGTGAAATGAAACGAGGCAACCCCACTTCTTCTTCTACTTTTTTTTTTTCCTCTTCCACTATTCTTTAACATTTTTACTAAGAAAAAGATGCTCATCATCCCTTAACTTTGCCTCCCCCTATTTTACTCTCATCTCTCTGGGTGTAATTTAACCTCGGTGATTTGATTTGCCGCCCGCCTCACCTTGTCCCACCTCGCCGAGCATCTTGTGCAGCGCCATTTTGATTAATGGTGAGTGTCAGACCTATGGTAATAGACGTGGGACTCTTGCGAGGGAGCTTCCTAGTCTTATGTGAATGGGCCCACCTCGGAGGGGGCTCGCTCCTTTATCTCTCTCCCGCCCTCCTCGTCTCGCCTTCGGAACCACTCAATTCGTCAGAACGAGAACAAGATTTATTGAGTGTTTTGGCGCTCCATCCTCTCTCTATCTCCTCGCCTTTCTCATTCGCGACCGGCCTCGGCTTGAGGTCAAGTTGAAGGTCAAACACATCATACATCGACTTTTTTTTTTTTTTATTATTACGCTTGTCCAAAAAAAGTGGCGAATTTTTATTGTACGCTAATTAAACATTTTGCTTATCTAATCGTCGTTTATGAATATTATTTAAAATGAAAGTTAAGTAATTATATTTTTAAGCCATTATTAAATGTTAATGCTTTATAAATATCTTTTTTATTGCTACTAAACTGACTTTAAAAGACGCGTTAAAAATGCGTTTAATTAGTTTTTACGTCGCAATATTGCATAATTAATTTAAAATAACTACAGTCTAATGAATATTTAATGAAAGCGGTTATTTTTGAATTAAATTTTTAAAAGTAACATGTATAATTAATTGAGACTTCTCATAGCTATAAATGAAATTTATTACCTGGCACTTGTAAATAATTTCGATAATTTTTTGGAGATTTTTTTTTTTTTTTTTGAATAAATATTTAGATGCTTAATTAATTGAGTGGTAAAAAAAATTTAATGACTTTTTTTGAATTAATCATGGAGATTTAATGAGCTGACAATAAAATTTGCAAACATAATTTTATGAAAAGAAAAAATAAAATACGCTATAACATAACCGATTTTGTCGTTTTGTTGAGTCTGATAAGCTAATTTCGAGTATTAAATTTTGAAGAACTTGAAATTTGAAGAAACTGATCATTCAAAAGCAATAAAAAAACGTATTGAAAAGAATTTTATAATACCGGAAATTATTCTAAATTAAATTCGAATGTTTTTAGCACTTTTGATTTCTATTTGTTGCGGAGTTTTTAATTAATTTGGTCTAATGTAATCTCACTCAATTAATTAGCATAATGCTTTTTTATATTAAAAGAAATTGAATTTGCTGACAATGTTTTTCTTATTTTTAATAAGAACATCTGTTTCATCATCATCATCACTTTAACTTTGATCAACATTTCCAAATTTAAACGCATATTTCTTTTCGAATACTTATTTTCAGCTTTTAATGATGAATTTTGTTATCTTTATATTTTAACTTCCTTGAATTAGGTACTTAATGCTTCCTTGTAACCCTGTGCCCGGAATCTCTGACGAGTCTAACGTAAAAAGCCACTGACTCCGCAAACTTTAGTAAACCATTATTTTCTATTTTTAATTTTGTTAAATGAAATTTAACTAATTTATTCGGGAAATGCTCAAAAATTTGTCGAGAAAGAAGAAGCAGCGGGACATCCCTTTATTTATTTCTCTTAATTTATGCATGATGATGAAGCCATTGTTAAGTTGTGGAAAAAGACAATGCGCCGGATTGTGCGCGGCGGCAGACGACGCATACAAAAGAACTGTCTCGATTTCAAAAATATTTTGCACATATTTTTGCGTTTGAGTCCAACGCACGTTCGATTCGATGGCGCAAAAAAAAAATGAATTTGCGCGTAAATAAATGAGCTCGAATGCATGGCCTGGCATCGCGGATGGAGAGACTCGTAGAAAGAGATGCTGCAGCAGCAGACTCTTCGCTCATCTATCGAACAAGTTGTCATTTATTGTGCGTTTTCTTTGCGCAACTTTTGAATGCAAACTCCGTAAGCCGATAATAAATGGGAAAAAGCAAATAATGGATCGAGACAAACGGTTTTTTTATATATAATATTTTTTTTATATTATACCGTAGGCGCTATATTTATGCGCGGCGCATCCGTTTTGTAAGCGGGAAAATGGAGCGGGAAGGAGAATGGCGGGGATTAAACTTGAAAAACTGTAAATTTGTACATTAGTCACGTGGATTAGTATTGTTAGCACATACTTTCACTCCTCACGGAAACGTATATTACACTCCGTATATTGTCTGCGCATTATTATTTTTTTATAAAGTAAAACAAAAATATAGAAATGTCATTTTTTCAAATTTCTAATGGGCGCCATACACAACGCGTCGAACAATAATTCTTAAGTTTCTCGTTCTTATGTTTGCACGTAAAAAATGCCTCTATTGATCCGTTTTGATCATTTTTTTTTTTAGAACACCGTATAATTGTTGATTCTTCGCGTACGGTTCTATGCAAAATTACGAGGTAGATAATTGTAGCGGTTAGTTGAGCAAATTAATTTTTTTTATTCAATAATTTAGAACAAAGCATGAAATAGTAAAAATTATAATTAGAAAAATACAATGATGCTTTGGCTTAATTTTAAAAGTAACAAAGCACAATTATAACTAAAATGGTTTTTAATTTAACCATTAAAAAATGGAATAAATGAATGCCATGAAAATTAATACACATGTATAAACCGTGTAATGACTGATAATAATGTTAATGGTATTATTACATCCTTTTGAATAAGACAAAAAAATGATAACCATTCTATGTTTTATCTCATTATTAAATCCTGATACTGTACAGTACAGTATAAACAAAATAGTCGACGCGTAATCATGAAAGACAGTTACGTGCAAGCTTTCACGTATGCATTTATTCTACTATTATTCAGCAGGCTTACGTGTCGGTCGCCGAATAGAAAATAATGCACTCAATTCACGCATATCATTCAAAAATCGAGTTTCTATTAGACGAGAATAATACGCAATAATATTGTACAACGATAGTTATTAAGGGTACTATAAAATAACTTATTTGCATAAATAATTAAATCAACCGTGTTTCTTTTCCCAACAATTAAAATGCATCGCATTAACAATGGAAATGGGACACGTACCGAAAACGTCGCATTCTCTCACGGTAAATGCCGCGAAACTTGCTTAAAATGTGCAAACAAATATTTCATAAAATGTTAGACAAATAATATTGCATCAACAGTAACTCTTCGCAATTGTTAACTTAGTTTTGTTTAAAAGAGTAATTTTAAAAACGTTACCGTAGTTAAATAAATTTAATATTAGGAGAATGGCACATGACATCCGTATTATTTACTGAATTGAATTTGTTAGACTTATTTTAGACTTTTTATGCATATTTTTCTACATATTAAAAGAGTAGGCCTCCTGTAACAGTATCACTATCAGGACGACGTAATATGTGGACTATTTTCAGATTTATTTATTAAATAAGCAATATGAATACATGTAATAATTATAGTGCCGGTAATATACAAGGTTTGATAGTAAGCTGCATTCACAATACAATAGAGATTTTGCGGTTACGCTTTTTTCCTCGATCTTATACTAAATACTTATGTCGTCAAAGCTTGGAATTTATTTGTGCAAAGATGTAAATGAATTTCAAACTCGGACGACATAAGAAGTGAACTTGAGCATAAGAACGATTAGAAAAGCTTAACCGCACAATCTCTATTGCTTCTTTATAAATTATACGCTACCCAAAAAGTATGCAAAGTTTTAAATATTAATTACTGTAGCTTAATTTCGATTTAGCGAACGATTTCAACTAACTTAATTTGAAATTAACTTAATCTTTTAAGCATATTTTTTTATAGGGTTAATTTTAAATGTGGTAGAAAAATGGCTATAAATCATTGTTATCGCAGCAGGTAAAATTAATCAAAAGTGCCGGATTATAAACCAATTTGTTTATGCTAAAGCAAGTGATAATGCTTGCTTTTAGTGGAATATTACCTTGCTAATTTATTGAAAAATCAATGGCTATTACAGTATATTGAATTGACCATTTGATTTAACTGAGCCGGTGAATCAGTGGGATTTTGTCCGGCTAACATAAAGGGCTTTGCATGTAAATCAATGAGAGAAGAGCTGATGAAATAGGAGGATTGTGACATTGAGCGAATGAGAGGACAGTGCTTTGTGTGTGGTGGGGATAGAGAGAGGAGAATGAGGGGGGCTATTGTGTCAAATAGAAGAGGTGAAACACAAAAATTGAGGAGACGGGGTTAAAATGACTCATACAAACACGTATTAACGCGTTCACATTTTTACCCTCCCCAAAAATTTATTTTTCCTTTTTTTTTTATTATTATAATGCAGTGCATGTACCTATTTCTGTTTTTTCTTGTCAACTTGTAACTTTTCCCTCGCCAAACCTCCCTCATATCTCTCTCCTCTATTCCTTTTACTATTCCCCCCACTTAAAACCAGCATATTATAATACTGTAGTAGCGTATTTTTATTTTGGTTTTCAGTGTATGGCGAAATATGGACATAAAGGGGGGAAGGACGGGAGAGAGAGTAGGGATAAAGAAAGATATTATAATGCTCGCAATTTATATATTACCCCACCTATCTTTTCCTACCCCCTCCTCTAGTAATACCGAATATTTCGATCGCTTTGATTCCTCTCTTTTTCTCTAACAACGAGTGTCTACTTCCAAAATACGAGACATCGCTTTTCAATATTAAATTTGGAAAAAAGGCAAAAAAAAAAAACTAAATTCTTTTTGCTATTCATAATCCACTTAAAAAAGTTGTGCTTGAAACCACATGTGTTTCATTCAAAATACTTTTACCGAGATTTTTAAAATATTTTGTTTTGATACCGGTGGTTGATTAGGCTTGCAGTAGCCTGTAGGATATATTTTAATTTGAATATTGTATACTACTGTACATGCATGCTTGAAATGATAATTTTTTTGTTCTGTCACCTTCTTTTTGACAGCACAAATAATTAGTAACTTTTAATTTGCTCCGTACCCCAAAAATTATCGCGTAAATTGAGCCAACAACGACAAAAAAAATATAAAGAAAACAAGGAAAAACAGAAATAAAAATGGGCATACGTGTACTTGTGAGTTTGACTCGCTCAAATGGAAAAATTAAATAGAAAGAATTTATTTACAGAATTGTAATACAGAGCTCGCGCTAATGAAGTCTATACCCTGAAATTTAGTTGTGTTTATGCATCGGAGCCTAAATAATATCGGTAATTCAACAATAATCCGATCACTTAAATAAAAATATTTTAATACAGTGTTTACCCTTAAACGAATGCATTTAATAAGGATTTAAAAAAAAAAACAAAGTGATGTGTCTGATTTTGTAAATAAACGATCTGTGTGTACATGTATATTTTCCCTTTTTTCCACTTTGTATTTGACGAGTGGGATTCGAATTACTACGACAATCCTTGTTTCCATTCCATTGTGGAAACAAATTCACTTTTCTTTCATACATCCTAATAATCTATAGCGTATACTGTATACGCCGTTGTATAGGATGAAAGATGGTTGTGAGGTATGAAATCACGTGACTAGAGCCGTGAGTTGGCGGCCGTTTTATTGAGAGAGAGGGCCCACTACTGCCTGCTCGCTATTAATAAAGTAGAGAAATATAATAAATCGATCAGTAATAACTAGGTTGCAGTGTCCGCGTACACGCAAGCGCACTACCAACCTCAATGAAGCTCTCTGTGACAGGCAGTAGGGATAGGGATGGGGAGTGAAAAGGTTTATTTATAGAAAAAGTGAGTGAATGAGGTATGTTGGTTGGTTAGCTGGTAGGTGGCGTAGCGGTGGTGGCAGTGCAGAAAAAGAAAGAAAATTAAATCGATATCATTGTGTTCGTTGCTTTTCAACGCCTTTAATTCGCTTAAACGAGCGAATAATATTTTAATTTGAAAATATTTTGATCTAATAAATAAAAGTTGATGTAATACGGTGGATGATGAAGGTGTTGAGGAAAAGTACAGCGTGTCCATCTCGGCTAATTTTTTCGTATTGAAGAGGGGTGGGAGAAAAAAAAATAAGAGATAATGCTCGGAAATGGACATATCAAGTTGATGCATCGATCAATCAATTTGCTATCTGACTTTAGTGGGGATTCAACCTCCAGGGTGCGCGTTAGCCAGAAACAACAATGGAATATAATATTTGTAGCGCACGTAATTTGTGTGTGTGTCATCTTTCCGATATGAAATTCGGTTTGGGGAAAATAAAAAAATTGGGATTTTTTTTTTATTTTCTTATTTCATTAATCAATGGCGTAAGAAATGCCTCGGGAAAACTTTACACATTCTGAAGTTCTGAGCAATTTAGTAAAATTACGTTTTAAGCTTATTCTCACGTAAAAAACCCACCTAATTCCAAATCGTGATGTTAGTATTAAACGAAAGTTTAAACCACATTGCTTTGGTTAATGCATTTAGCTATCGGTATTTTTATTAGTTTTTAAAATCGTTATGAAAACTTAGCTTAATAAACTTTTTTGGTATTAGCAGATTATTAATTTGTTAATTTACGATTGAAAAAACAATAAAAATAAAGCGTATTTTTAAAATGCCTATAGAAAAAATAGTAGAATTAAATCGGTCAAAATGGCATATGTACGGTGTGTTGTTCATAATAAATTTCATTACTATATTTTGATTGGTTTTGATTTGAAGGAAAAAGTGCACAAATAAAAGTAAATAAACATACAAACTTAAAGTATTATGGAGCTTCAATTTTGAACGAGATTTTAAAATGTGTTAAATGTAGCCTACAATATGGAAAATTTTTCTATACATTACTAACATGAGTTTACCAATGGCAATTGAATCGGGGTTAAGTGCATGTCTACATTTTTTAGCGATGAGTGTAGCCTACGTGCGCCGTCGTTCGTACGTACGGAACCGGTAGCCTCCGATTAGTGACGTCATGGAATGAAATTGGATAGGCAAATAAGACTCTGGATGAGAATCAGGTTAAAAGCGAAGAATAGTTGACTCGTAAATTGAGTGTGTCAGTTGTTTGTCATCCTGTTTTATTTTTAACATCAGCTGCAGAGTAAACACAGAAAGCCTTTCTTATCCTATTTGCCCTTGCTTTTAACCCCCACGGTCCCACCCTCCGATTTACTTGAACGGACATTTCTATATCGTGTGCTAAATCTGGATTGTGCGGTTATTTTAACCCCCTCGTCTCCGTCTTTTCTTTTTTTTCTTTAAAAAAAAAAAGACTTTCATAAACTACACAAACACTTTCCCATCCCCGCCTGGTCCTATACCTTTACTCCCCCATCCCCTCCTCTCCCCTTACGAACGGAAGGCCAATGCTAAAACCACTTTTAACCGAAATGCATTTGACGAAACCTGCATAATGACCATAATATTAGTCTTTCTAATAATTTATGATGCAATAGTTTACTGTATAGTAATATTCGACTGATGTAAATTTTTTTTTGAAATTTGAAGTTGATTTAAATATATAAAAAAAAAAAACGATCACAGTGCAACTCCAATATTCGTCATGTTTTTTTTTTGTTCGATATTCATGGCAGATTCCATATTCGTCACACTTCTAACGCCACTTGCAGTCAGCTGATCGTCAGTATTTGTGTGGATTTTAAAAATCATAGCAAAATAAAAACAAAATTTCTAATTACTGTACATGTACTTTAATGGGTGCTTTTACGGGTGCTAATGATTTATAAGAAAATGCTGATAAAGTTAAAAAGGGTGATTAATATGCTACATGTATTAATAACTTAATAAGCAATTAAAAGATTTTTGTGTTATCCGGGGCATGGAACGGATTAAACGGTTTTTAATGTATTCCTATGGGAAAAATGTATTCGATATACGTCATAATTTTTCGCTATTTGTCAATTTCTCTGGAACGAATTAATGACGAGGATTGGAGTTGCACTGTATAAACAGTATACTATTTAAACTTTTTTAAAAGCAAACAAGCCAGTGTGTGGAGTCACACTGCATTTACATTTTGAAATTTAAGTTGATTTTCTTACTATATTCTGTAATCAAATCTTGTACATTATCCCAAAAAATAAATCATATCGTTTTAAGCGAATTGTGATGTGGATAAATGAATACTACTGTACTGTACTGTAATAGAAAAAGTGCAGTACAGTATAAAGATTAACAAGAGGAATGGAGGAGCGGTGTGGGGGGGGGGGAGAGAAAGAGATTTGATGTGGGGGGGGGGAGGGTTGAGAGGTCGAAGTTTAAGAAAATGGAGGGGCGAGTATGTCCATACTCAGACTTTACCCTCTCTCTTCTATCTCTCGTTTCTTCTCATTTCATCTTTCTCTTCGCCATTTTTATTTTTTTTTTGTGAATTTGCGCATGCGTCGGGGGTACTCTATGTGTCTCGAATAAACGAGACTCGTATTCTTGAATAATACTATCGGACAAATTTTTAACCTCTGTATCTGAGATTAAGAAAAAAAAAATAGAAAAGGGGAAGAAAAATTGAGGATGGGAAAAGGTAGTGGTGGTTACTGTATAAGGGGTATTGGAGAAGAGAAGGGACGAACTGGTTGCTGCTTCTCACTTTTTTTTTTCTTTAAACTTTTCTTTTTCTGCTGCTCTGTACATTGTACTTTTTTTTTTTTTTTGCTCTTCTGAATCTGGAAAAATTCGGTTGCCCACACGCACCTCCCATCTTGCACTGCCACCTCAAACGCTCATTGTGGTTCATCAACCATCGTCTATATGGGAGGTTGGGGAAAAAATATGGAAAGTTGTTTGTCTCTTTGAGTCTGGTGCAGGCTCGCTCCACTGTGGTAATAATCTTTTAATAAGGGGAATTCGAGTAATGCGTAACAATAAATATGAGAAAAAACTGGAAAGGAAAAATTTAAGTTTTAAGTAATACGCTGGTACGTAATAGACATTATTAAATACGGTACCGTACATGTACTTTTCTAAGGATGATTGGGATAAATGGATTACAAGCATTTAACACACATGAAAATTGACAAATAAATTTTTCTATGAACATTTTTATCTTATATTGTAATAGCGCAGTGGGCCTATTATAAACAATAACATTCTGAATATACATTATATACTCGTAACACTACAGCACGTAGAAATATCATTTTATGTTTGTTTATGTACTTAAACAGGATAAATAATGGTAATTCGGATAATCGGGATGTTAGTAAGCTATAGATGCGATATTAAGTTGAGTGTATGAATGGATCGACTGTATACAAACATTTCATAAACAAACTTGGTTTAATATCGTACGAAATAAGTTATCAGAATTTGAGTTAAGTTAATTAATTAATTGGCTTTTATATTAAATTGTATACACTTTCAGAGGAAAATACAATATGTAGTAACAGTAGTATTGGTTAAGAAAAATATATAGCTTGGTTTCATTCATTTTTTTTAGTAGAGTTTGTTTTCTTTAAGCCAGCTTTTAACGATTATTAGCTGAAAGAGCAAATAATTATTGAACTGCACTGAATAATAGTAAGATTTCCATTAATTAAAAGATAAAGTGAAATCTTTCGAAAAATTATTGAACAAATAAAAATAATTATTGTATGGTATTAAGTGGTCGGAGTGGCACTTTTTGGCTTGTTTCTAATCGAATTTTCTGGCGTTCGAAACCGCCGATTTCGGTCGATGTAAAGTCGTTTGAGGATTGAGGAAGCACCTTATTACATTATCTAAATCGGGCATAGCCGAGAGGCCAAGCAGATCAATCCCTTTCTATTCTCCCCCTCCCAATTTCATCTTCATCTAATCCCTTCATCACATCACCGGGTTGCTCACGATCAGACCAGGGGCAGTTTACCTCTTTAATAAGAGAAGCGAGGGAGATGCGGAATTAAACGTTTATGTTCCTCAACTGATGAAATTTCGACGAGCTATTTAAGCGTTTCATTTAAAAAAAGAAAGAAAGAAAAAAAAAGGCTATTTGCTTTTATTATTTATGAACTTAAAGACTATCATTATTAACTACATGTACATGAACAACACATTTTTGATCTCGAAATTTGCGGCGCAATTAGCCTATTCGCAACAATTACCCGGAGTGATAAAATAAAAAAAAATCTAATAACGCAGATCCATTCATTTTTTTCTTCTTTCATATAAGAGGCATTTCGTTCGGATTGAAGTTGTTAATTGAAAATTAGTTCGAAAATGTTATTTAAAAAAAAAAAGCACGAACAACACTTTTATCACCCCTTATAAATAAAATAATATTACCCTTATAAATGCATGCGCTATAATAATAATAACTCTTAATAAACTATCCTAATAAATTCTTCTCATTTGAAAAACTCACGTTTTACAAAACGATTCGATTATTTTATTTCAATACCGTAGTAATAAAATGTATGGATTAAAAAAATTCCTTCAAATAACAGAATGCATTTCAAGGAATTTAAGTGCTCTATGAGTTTATTTTAACAGTAAAGAGGATAATTAATTGTATGCACTAATTGCATATAAAATATGATTAAAATTTGCAATTTTAGTTTTAATTTTCTGAAAAGTTTTTAACTCATGGTCCGTAATCTATTACACCGATATTCCTCTTATAATACTAGTGTCGTGTATTTAGTGAGGCATGTTAGTATGTCACCTGCCTTGCGTGGGGCGGGTGTTTGTGAAGAAATATTTCAAGGTGGACATACGTAAAACAATGGTCGTTCCATTAAAGAAAGGCACGCTGTCGTCGAGGAGGCCTAACAAGATGTCGAACACTTTGAAACGAGTTCGAGACAGAAAGTTTTTGGGGAAAGGTAACAACAAGACCCACGCCACCGAATTCCAAATGTTTACGAAAGAGGCAATACGGGTATTAAGACGTTCAAGTGTGAAATGATTGAAAGAGGAGACATAAGAGGGTTGGTTGGTTGGTAGAGGTATAAGTGGTGGTCCACCCGCATTCCCCAGTTGAGGTTAGGCCAAGGTGGGTTATCAGCAGGCAGGGTAGGTGGAGCTGGAGCAGGCGCAGAAAAAAAGTGGAGACAAATTCGGTGAGGTTTATGAGTGGCAATTGTAAACGTGCTCGGTTGCGCTTTTCTAACTCCTAAAGTTGTTTTGAAATGAACTTCAACATCTCAACTCGTATCATTGAAGGTACATGTAGGTAAGATGAGGCGAGGGAGGAGGAAGGTGAGGAAGGGGGATTGGCCGCGGGGCGAATACCTCCTTTTTCCTTTCCTTTTCTTGCGCTCTGTTCTCCTCGCGCAGATCCACGTACAGAGGTGAGCATTTGAAAACAAGGTGGGAACAAGATTAGGCATGAGAAGAGGAAGGGGGATGGGAGATGTGTGTAGATGCAGTGAGATACGAAGGGTAAAACAAGGTTGAAGGATGGAATGAGAGGCTAATAGTCATTTACCGGTGACAAAAACAAGTTCTTTTCTATTTTGGAGAGAAAGTGGAAGTAATATGGTGTTTTGGTTGAGGAAGAAAAGGGAGCACAAACACCCCTGCCACATACGGGAAGGGTACAGTAGGATGGGATAGGAGAAAAAAAAACATTCGCAAACATTATTTTTCACCTCTTATCTCTCTCAACAACACTTTTCGCATCCACTTATTCTTGCGCTCGTGTATCAGCCAAGTTTAAAAAGCAATTGTTTATTAATTAATTGCGGCGTTTAATTACTTCCTAAATTTTTGCTTTGAAAAAAAATCATATTGGATGTTCCAATTTTTAAATTTTGAGGGAAAGAATATAATGAATTGTAGAATATTTAATTAAATTTTCAAGTACAGTGTAGTGGATAAAAATGTTTTTATGAGGAAAATTAGGAAACTTTTATAAACTTGATTCTAATATTTTTTCCCCCCCAATTATTGAGTCTTTACAAATCAAATAATATTATCAATGCTGCACAGCAATCGTTTTTTGTTGAAATAAGAAAATACAGTACAGAAAGTGCAAAATTAAAAAAAAAAAAAAAAGTGGACAGGAGATTTCGTAAGACAAAAAGATTCGGACCGGATGTCCGAGAAGTTACTATTCAACTTCCGCCTGCTATTAAAAAAATTAGCAAAGATAAAAATGGTGCCATTTTACAAAGAATCTCAGAAGGTTTATTCCGTATAAAGATCTTTTTTTTTTTATAAATGAAAAAGTTAAAGTTAAAAAACTGACGTTTCTCATAAATAAAAGTTCTCATGCTAATTTTTTTTTTACAACTTATTAAAAATATTTTTTTTCCAAAAAAAAAAAAAAAAAAATACCGGTATGAATTTTTAATAAATTGTCTCAAAATTATTTACGTTTAAAAGTACTGTATGTAGGTTTCATTGCTCTCTCTATGCTCTAAAATGGACTAACTAAACTGGTCCGACTAAAATTTTGAACTACAGTACATTAATTTAAAATTGTTAACATTTCCAAAGTGTATGGCAAGGTTTTACCAATTACATTATTTTTTAATTGTTGCTTCATTGTTATTACGTTATCATCGCAGGATAGTACAATTTTTTGAATTTTTACTTGTTTTTTTTTTAAATATATATTGAATTTTAAAAAAAATATTTTTTTTATAAAAAGAACTACAGTATCTGAGTTTCTCTGTAAAATGGCACCATTTTTAAATTTTAGACTTTGCTAGTTAATTTTTAATCGCAAACGGAAGTTGGATAGTAACATTTCGGACACCCGGTAACTCCTAAAAGTGCACAGATGAAATCCTTATCATATGAGGGGAAAATAATTCGCTCGTTGAATAATTTTAAACCGCGCAATTTGTTTTTATTTGCCATGGGTTATCATTGTCTACGATTTTTGACTTATGTGACGTCTTCAACATACATATTTTCAACCGCGTACATTTTTTATTATTGTGGAAACAAAGGGAGAATACCATAATATATGTGCGGGCAAGAAGCAAGATTTTGGTTTAAAAAGTTTACTCAAACGCATTTTTCTACAAAGTGGTGTTCGGTGTGAACTCTGAAAGGTAATATTTTGATGAGGGGAATCCGAGTACAGATGGGGGCGAACGATTGCTTAGTGTTGACATAGCTGATAGACAGATAAATGGCGGTTGACGTTGAAAAAGGAGAAACAAGGTCGCACCGTCACAAGGCTTCCAAAACCACTTTTTATTTGTGGATAGATTCCTTTTTTTTATTTTATTATTATTATTATTCCTCTTTTTCCAACGACTTAACCAGAGTTTCTTATATCCCTCTGCCCTTCTCCTGCGCTGCGCTCCTGTTTTCAAGACAGGTTTTTTTTTCACCTTACTCGGCTGCACCTCCCTGTCTTTCTACCTTGCTTAACATAACAAACAGGTGATTTCTTCCTGTGCTCCGATGTTGTTTTGAGGTCGAATGCACCCACTTGATGTGCTACGAGTAGGCTCGGGGTGAGGGAGGTAGAAGGAGGCATGGGCGTGCGAAGGAGGGATATCGCAAGCACCTTTAGCTCTAGTTAAGGCCGCACACGTGCAGAAGAAAAGCCTCATGCCTGCTCTTAACACGAGTAGTAGTGGTACTGGCTGCCAACAGGTGGCACTTAAGCATCAAAGAAACTTTTTTTCCAAGATTTATGACGCTGCAACTAAACTAAATAATGCGGGGTGAGCGTAAATTTTACACGCAAAATGGCGCAAATTTATAAACGTCACTTTTAAGTACAGGGTGCGCGCGTAGAGAAAATGTTAAGGAAAAATTATGTGATAAAAAACCGGAGATTGAAAATAGTAGATCGATAGTAATTAAAATCAATTAGCGCTCAATATCTAGCACTTAATTATTATTAATAACGCAATCAGTTAAGTCGTTATGAAAAAAAAATATATATTACAGCATAGGTTTAGGTATTTTTTTGGTCGATTATTTTACTGATCATTTTCTCAATAATGTGGTAACTATGGCAAAAGCATAATATTATTATTTGGTTTGCGTAACAATAGCAAACGACAAATTTTTCTCGCTCCGTATTATACAATTTTCTTAACAGTCAACGTTTAAATTAAAATCTACTTGACGTAAATGTTTGTTTTTAACTTAAAGAAGTTCGAGTGTTTTTTTTTTTTTTTTTTTTTTTTTTTTTTAATGGGCGCAAAAATCTTATTTAATTAATCATCGAATTAACTATTAATTGCATTGCACATATACATAGCCTTTATAATTTTTTAAGCGCTTGTATTTTATAATAGTTTGATTTCTTATTTGAATTTGATAGTTTAAAATAGTATTAAAAAATTCGTAAAATCTTTTTTTAAAAAAATTAATGATTAACCAAAAAAAAAAAAAATTTTTTTTTCCTAAACGAACATTTTAGTACTTCATAAAAATACAGAAGTACATGTAAACATTATACTCGTAATTATTATTCTTATTTTAAACTAAAAGTTGACTTGTTAAAATTATTTATTTTTCATACTCCGTATTTTATTAGCATTTTTTTAATTTTGTTTTTAGTATATAGACTACTGAAAAATTTTCATTGAGATAGTCGACAAATAAATCTTAACGAAAAAGGAAATTAAATAACAGATGAAAAGCAAAATGTTCCATGAAAATCGCGATTTAAAATTGGGTTTTAGTGTTGAAATGTTGCGTAAACAGCGCTTTTGCTCTTTCTTCTTCTTCTTCCCCCTCGTTTGCGTAACGTGCAATGTGTACGTGCATAAGTAGCTCACGTGATGTGTTGTCGGTCGAAATCAAAGGCAAAAATTATAGTAGCTCAGCCGAGAAATGTGTATTGAAGAGGAAAAATGCCGGCTCATTTTTTCTCCCCCCTTCTCAACTTTTTTTAATTTTTAAATCGTTCTTATAGTCTCATTCTTTTTTTTATTTTTTTTTTATATTAATAATAATAATACAGTAGTAATGATAAGAAAAATTTGAAAACAAAAAAAAAAAAAAATGGCCGTTTGAAGATGGAGTCGCACCTGCATAAAATGAAATCAAAGGTGGAAAATACGAGCTCATTTTCCCAACAACTTTTGTTTTTAAATTTATCAAATACACTGTAAAAGAAACACCGCGAATGAAAAAACAAAAGAAAATAGTTGTGTCGTGTTTTTAGGTAAACTAAAGTTAAGTTGTAAAATTATAGCGTTTCGCTCGAAATCACAAACACTTCATTTAATTTTTTTTTTTTTTTT